>PVHY01002364.1:97476-128778 GCA_004024945.1 Uropsilus gracilis | reverse complement strand
CAAATGCAGTTTAACAACAGGGTTTTATTTACAAGGAAAATTAACCAGGAAAACAAAAAGCCCTTAAAGCTACAAGTGACAGGCCAGGCACGTTGGCTCGTGTCTGTAAGCTTCAGCCTATGAAGTGGCCGGGGCTAGGGATCACAGTTCGAGTCCCGCCTGGGGCCTGTAGCGAGACCTAGTTCCAAAAAAATAGCTGGGCGTGGTGGCGCGTGCCTGTAATCCCAGCTACCTGGGAAGCTGAGGCTGGGGATCGCTTGAGTCTGTGGTACCCCAGGCAACAAGAGCCTGCAGTTCCATGGGCAAAAATAGTGAGACCTAGTCTCAAAAAAAAAAAAGCTACAAGTGACAAATTTTCTTACCCCAGTCACCGTTTTAGTCCCAAAGTTCCCAAAGACACATGTCCATGATGGTGCCCTTTGCCCCTCCAAACCTGAGGCAGATACTCTGCAAAATCCAGTTTTTCTTTGGTGTCTTCTCTTTGCTTCTTCTCTCTCCAGTGTTTGGAGCTGCTCCACTTTCCCAGGCTCTTCAAACTTTTCAGTAAATGCTGATGCAAAAATCAGTTTCCCAAACCCCTGGCCATCTCCACGTACCAGCTCACTATGCCACCTTGCTGCAGCACCGCACTCTCTCCACACTGGTCATTCTTCTGCTGGCAACCATAGCTCCTTGCCACCACCAGCTCACTCTTCCAGGGGGCTTCTGCCCAACCTGGCCTCAGGCTACTCGGGCTATTCTTTACCAGCCTGCCGGTCTCCTGTCTCTCCCTCCCCAAAAGTCTGTTCCCCAGTCTCTGCTCCTTTCTTATCTTTTTTTTCTTCTTCTGAAAACCAGAGGCTCCAATTTCCCTCTACATACCTTCTCAGTGATTTATTTCTCTTGCAGCAAAGTAAAAGAAGGAAGTGCCCTTATCAGGCTTAGGCCATCGTTTACCTGTGTTTCTCAGACACAGCTAATGGCAATGCCTAAATTTTATGACATGGAAGCAAAGACTCTTGGAGTGCTTCTGGGAAGCAGCGTATGGAGAGGTGAGAATGGTTTTTGGAATTAGAAAGATCAGGATTCTAGTGAGACCTTACCAGGCATCAGCTGGTGGGCTTGGCCCTCTCTGAGCCTTCCTTGTGGAATAAAGGTGATCCTAGCTACCGGGTAGGTACTTGCAAGCACTCAGAGGTGTACATGTGAAGAGGACATGGCTCAGGGCTTGTCCCCAGAGATGCTCTGCAGTGGGGAGTGGCTGCCATGAACCCAGCGCCTGTGCTTCTATTCTGGCGACCTTTGGTTCCGCATCAGCCCTGAGAACATACCTGGGCGCTGTTTTCTGTATCCCATTCTCCATGGTGACTGTCTTCCGGGCATCTTCCCGAACCAGCTCCAGAAGCTTCTGCAAATCTGCCGGGAAACGGGATGAGTTACTGGGGGGAGCTCATGAGGCAGGATAGTGCAGGACGGGGGCTGCCGCTTCCTCCGCTTCGGAGTGTTGGGGTGACACTGGGCATAGAGGTGCAGGTTGCCAACACTGCCATGTCCTTCCCCTGCTCTGCGCCAGCAACTCGCCATTTTCCTCTTGGGCAACCTCTAGATTCCCCCATGTGACCTGGAAGGGCTTATAGGGACCGACAGCTGTTTTCCTCTTGTTTCGTCTTACCTTCCTCCCTCATGGTGAACTTACCCTCAGCCAGGGAGAGCTGTCTCCGGTTCCTGGGAGGAACCACCCTGACCAGGAAACCTCGGGCCCTGTAGGCTAGATGATCCCTGGCGACGCACAGGCTGATCCAGCTGGCCGCCATGTTGGGTTTGATTTGGTGGCGATGCTGGTCTGGGTCTGGGACCCCTGGAGGGCTTCACCCCACATTCCAGAATTTCAGCTTCCCGGGAAGGGCTCTGCCTAGAGACTACAGTGTGCTGTGAGTGGTGGTGCGGCCCTCTCTGCTCCCCACCCCCACCCCTCCTCGTGGCATTCGTTGACCTGTATTTTCATAGTCAATATTGACGTCTTTTACAGGGTGTGGAAGTGTTTCTTGGTGCTTGGCTGCTGGAAGTTGACCTGTGGGCTCCCCCCAAAGATCTGTTGAAGACCTAATCCCTCACTCCTGGGAGTGTGGATGCATCACACCTTAATTTGGAAATGGGGTCCTAGCAGGTGTTGTCAGGTGAGGTGGGCTCTGTCCACTATGAAGGAGAGAGATGCAGGGAGAAGGTGGCCCTATGGTGACAGAGGCAGAGGGTGGCCCTGCTGGCACCTGTGTAGTCTCAGAACCAGGAGATGACACCTTCCTTAATTAACAGGCCTGTCCAGTTGTGGAGCTTTGCTCCAGTGGCTCTTGCTCATGCAGACAGAAAACGAGATGTGCAGAGAGTAGGCTGTGTGCTTCCAGGAAGCTGGGAGGGCTCCTCCCAGCCAGCGCTGGGCACTGGGTACATCCTGGTGCTCCTGGCACAGGTGATGTCACACCTGGGCCAGAGAGAGCCCGAGGGAGCAATAGAGGTGGCAGTAGGGACCCCACTGCAATGCTAAGAGGGGCCTGGGCATGCAGAGAGCCCAGTGCTGGGGCATCAAGAAGTACAGGCTTGGAGGGGGGATGTGGGGAACTGTACCCTGGACGGTGGGTGTCATCCTAGCAAAGCAAGGGTTATTGACTGTGTCTACACTGCCCGCAGACCCTGGGGAAGAGTGTATCGCTCTCGCTGACACCATGGCCTCCAGGATACCACAGAGTCCCACTGTGTACAAGTAGGGTCTGAACTGGGTACAAGTAGGGTCCCCTGGGTACAAGTAGGGTCTGTGCTGACTCCTGGAGGGGAAAAGACTTTAAATAACAGGGATCAAAGAAAGTTCAGGATGGGAACAGGGTTGATGGGTGAGTGTCTCCCTTACTTGGAGGCTTCAGGCCTGGCAAGTGGGGCCTTGCAGAGGGTTTGAGTCCAGGGCAAGACTGGAGATCATCAGTGTGTGGACAATCAAGGCCCAGAAAGGCAAATATATCCTCCTCCCTCCTGAGATGCCTCAGGAGGTGTCCATTGCGGAAGAGAGAGAGAGGGAGGGGGAAGTGAAGAGTGGAAGGGAGGAAATGAAGAGCGAGAGGGAGGGAGGAGATGAGTGAGAGGGTGGGAGGAAATAAAGCGAGGGAGGGAGGAAGTAAAGAGAGAGAGGAAGGGAGGAAATGAAGAGCGAGAGGGAGAGAGGCAATGAAGAGTGAGAGGAGGAAGGAAATAAAGTGAGGGAGGGAGGAAGTGAAGAGAGAGAGGGAAGGAGGGAAGGAGGAAGGGTGGGAAGGTGGGAGGGAGGAGGGAAGGAACAAAGGCAGGCAGATGAAGAGGGTAGAAGTTCTAAGTATTTCTGTGGACACAGATTTGTAAATACCTGGCACTCTGCTGGCACGAGATGTCTCAGTCACTATTGGCTGAATAAATAAGTGAATGACTAAGGAGAAAAAGGAAGCAGGTTTGGGACCTTCTGAGTTAAACTTGGGTATCACCAAGAGGACCAGTGGAGTTGGGTTTTGCTCTTGAGTTGGCGCCTAGATCAGCACAGGCTCAGGTCCCAAATGCCATAGCTGCAAGGCGAAGCCCAGGGCTTCCAGGGTCACTGGTGTCCAGCTTGTTAACTATGCCACCACCGCTGGGTGCTGGGGAAGGATGCTCCCCTTGGTGACCCTGGAGCCATTTAGGCTGTGATAACTGCAGGGGTGACCATGTCCCTCTCTACCTCCTCATTCTCAAGTAGATCATCTTCCTAGTAATTCATGGGTATGATTGCATCTGACCTTCATCGCTGCCTGGCCAGGTCTACCTATTGCCACACATCCCAGAATCCTGGGGTGTCTAGATGCTTCATATTGAGGGAGCTGTGGTTGGCTCCTCCACTTTCCTTACTTCTCCTGGGAAGCGAGCAGCAACATGAGCGCTCCCCACCCCTTCTACCCACATGCAAACTAGCCCAGGGGTGGGTGGCTACCAGCCAATGACCTGGTGACCCACATATTGGGCAGCTCTCCTAGAGAGGCATGCATGAAGGTCCACACTTTACTTAACATACCACTGCCTTCTCCCTGCCTGTCTGTAGCCTCCGGGCAGGAACAGTGCCAGCAGTATTAGCCTCCATTCATCACCTTGCTGAGGTTGCATATATGTCACTTAGAACAAAACCTTGGGTCCGTGAGGCCCACATCCACTCCCCAAGGCTACCTGGGAGAAGAGATTTGTTTGGGGAGGAGTCAGATGTCACAACATAGATTTTTCTCAAGGGAGACTGTCCTGTGATGGATGCCCACTCTCAGAGGAACCAGTTCAATGCTCGGTGCGTGCGGTGCCTGGGACTATGGAAATTCCACTATCCACCCTACGTACTCAGAGACATTCGCACCTTGTTTTCAAGTGTCAATCACATCCTCAAAGAAAAAACATTCTGGCTCTCCTCCTCCATCTTCCATCCCACCCCATCAAAGGGTTTTACCCTTGAAAAATGTAACCCATTCCTTCTCTTTGGGGAAAGTAGAGTTGTTTTGTTGTTTGAGGGAGAGCATTGATTGGCCTAAAGCCCACTCTCTTGAGTTGCTACTTCGGTGAATCTCCTTTAACACTTCCAAGATTGGCAAAAGGAACAACATGGGCTCTGTTTTCTTGGAGAGCCCCCTGCCATTGATTTGGGAGGACATCGATTCACTGGCAGGCCACGACCTGCTGCCCTAGTAATTTGCATTCACAAAGACTGCATTATGCAGCCAGTCCTGGAAATTAGACCTTGGTCAAATGGAGTGTCTCTCAGAATAGGATTCATGAATTCAGAATCAATTTGAGGAGGTTTTAGAAGGCAATGAGAGGCAATTATGACTGTGACAAATGGGATGGAGGTTAAGGTATAAACAGAGGAAAACGATGGGGGTGGGCAAAAGTAGAAGGACTTTCTATCCAGATGCAGGTCTCTGGAGGAAATGCATCTAGAGTCATTTTTACATGTGCCTACTGTGTGCCAGAATGAAAGTGAATAGGACATTATTGCTCCATGTCTGCAAGGAGTTCACATACCCTCTCCCTTCCTCAATAATACAGATAGATCAATAGGGTGTATGAATGCACACATGCATATATTTTTCCCCTATGTGTGGAAGCATGCACTAGCTTAATTTCCCAAAATCCAGTAACCCTTTGACTAAATTCCAGGCAATGAGATTTTAGTGGAAGTGTGTGGAACTTCTGAGAAAGCTGCTGAAATGGCTGGAATGGACACTTTAATACTTCACTGACTTCCTTCTGCCTCCAGATTAGAATGTAGTGATGACTGGCATTCCAGCAGCCATTTTTAGATCATGAAATTATCTTGAATATGATAAGAAAGACAGAAGGAAGTATAATCCAAATCATCTTTTGGAGCTACCCTACAATCCATGGGTTGGTTTTTAGCCTAGAAGAAAAAGAAACTTTTATCTTTTTTAAACATTGGCTCAAAATGTATTCAACCAATAGATACAGCAAGATGTAATTATAAGTTAAAACTTTACTCAATACAAGCAAATATATTGTATTAAGAGAACTGAGAAGAGAAAATGCAGGAGAGTCGGGGAGACTTCATTGTGGAGGGAACATTTGACTTGAGTCTGGAAGGTTGTGTAGGCATCCATCAGACTGAAAGGTCAGAGGTGAAAGGGCACTGCAGACAGAGGAGGGTGTAAAAAAATGCACACTGTTTAAGAAGAAGAAAATATTCTTTGCTAGGTAGGGGTGCCTCTGGTAAGGTCTAAAGTGGCAAGAATTGAACCTATTGTAGGTAGCTCAAGATGAGATAAGATCCAATATTTTAGTCATTGAAAGATGTTAAACTGAAGGGCACTGAGTCAGACTTTCACTTTAGAAAGTTCTCTAGCTCAACATGGAAGAATCTGTGGGCAAGTGAGGACAAGTCAAGGAACAGGGAGACTAATTAGGAAATTGTTGCTGTCCTCAGGATGAGAGGTGTTGAAAATCTGATCCAGGATTTCCAAACTTAGTCGTCTACAAGGATCAGGTACCAAAAATTAATGATGTAAGATAGTGTAAGAAAAATCAGCCTGCTTTTTTTTTTTTAAATTTCCCACTTTTCCTAGAGACTTGGGAAATACACAAAGGGTCATATTGCCTGGTTTCAAATTCTATCTTGACCACTTACTGGATATGTGACTTTGGGAAAGTAATTTAACCTCTCCATGTCCCAATTTTTCTCACCTGCAACGTAGGTATAAATTGTTGTAAGGATTAAATGAATTTATTTGTCTGTCTATCATAAGCTAGAATAGTGCCTGAAACATCAGTGTTAGCTCCTATATCGCCTTCATCATTTTCAGGAAGTCAGCAGACAAAATGAGATAATAAATGGTCACACACTTGATCAATTTGGAGTAATGGCTGGGTATAACAGGGAGAGGTGAAGCCTGTGGAAAACTAGAAAGCACATGCCCTGCCTAAGAGAGGCAGCTCCAGTTGAAAGCTGCCATGAAGGGCTGCAAGGCCTATTGTTTCTATAAAAAGTGTTTTTTAAAAATCTGACTTTGTGAAGCAGGTGTGGTTGCACGCACCTATAATCCAAGCACTGGGAGGCAAGAAGACAGGGATTACTTGAGTTCATGGGTTTGAGACTACCCTGGGCAACATAGCAAAACCTGATCTCAAAAAGTGGGTGCCTGTAATTTCAGCTACCTGGGAGGCTGAGACTGTGGATTGCTTGAGTCTATAGGATCGGTATTACCCAGGGCAATATAGCAAAATCTAGTCTCAAAAAAAAAAATCTAAATTTGTGTATAAAAACTCTCAATTTTAGGAAGTCACTCCTTATCTGTTTCCTCTGAATTATGATTTCAGCTACCTGGGAGGCTGAGACTGTGGATTGCTTGAGTCTATAGGATCGGTATTACCCAGGGCAATATAGCAAAATCTAGTCTCAAAAAAAAATATCTAAATTTGTGTATAAAAACTCTCAATTTTAGGAAGTCATTCCTTATCTGTTTCCTCTGAATTATGACCACTTCCTGCACTTTTGCCTATTTCCAACTTCAGTGAGCAGTCCCCACTTGGGCTTTCTGGTCTACCCTAACCTCCTGTTGAATGCCCATGAATTTACACTACACACAGAGTTTAATAGCTCAGCTTTGGTTACTATGGGCATTCTCAAAGGTGTGAAAGAAGACTGGCAGAGCAGGCAGGTCTAATCTTGGGCAACCCTGTGGGAATGCAACGGATAGGGATATAGAGTCAATACTTTTACTACAAGCCAACCTATTTCAAGGCCCTGTCTTTCTTCCTTCTAACTTCTCCATTTCCCCCGATATAAATCATCTTTTCTTCCCATTCATCTTTTACTATATGAACTGAAGCCAAAGAGGTGTCAGGAAGAATTTTTTATGAATGGAACCTAGTCAAAGTTCTATGGTGGAAGTCCATAAAGATTCCTCTAAAAGAATAGACAAAAATGTATATAAGTGTATTTGAAATTATTTTTTTCTAGAGAGATTTTTCTAGAAGCTGAGTCTCCCTCAGGTTGTGAACCATTGTAAAAGCATGTTTCAGAGTGAACGTACTTAGACACAGGAAGTAGATTTATGGATGCCTGGGACTGGGGGTGGGGAAAAAGAAAAGGACCATCATTGGGCACAAAGATTTCTTTGGGGTTGGTGGTAATGTTTTAAAATTACACCATGATGATGGCTACACAACTCTGTAAATTACTGAGCTGTATGCTCAAAATAAATGCTTTTTATGATATGAAAATTATATCTCTAGTAACTTCAGTGTCATCACCAAATAGTAAACATCAAATCTCATAGTATGAAAACATATAACATCTCTCATTAATTTTTTACATACACTACATATTGAAATGATACTCTTTGCATAATCTGAGCCAAATAAAAATAGTAAAATAAAGTGATGTGTTACAAAATAATATAGAAAGAAGGGCAATTGATGACTGTGACCTGTTTTTCAAGGAGAAAGAACTCAGAGGAACCCATGTTAGAGAGTATATTTCTGGTCTCCACTGAAAGGAAAGCAAAAGAATCCAAGAAAATTGAATAGGCCTGGAGACTCCGGTCTTTCTCCCCATTAAGGGGGGACAGAACTTGAGTAGGAGGATTTCTTGATGTCTGGATTGCAGGCTAAGCATTGGGGAAGGTTGCTGAGACCCCAGACAGGACTTACTGATATGAAGTGGTTCATCATCTGGCCTGGTTGAAGATGATTCATTGTCCTCGATGTCCCTGTTGCATGTCGTCACCTGGGTGATCACACTCTGGGGCTCATCTGAACCGGGGTTCACAGAGATCATGCTGCCTTGCGGGGATGACCCCCCACTGGTTCGAGACAGACTGAGTATGGAACCACGCCGGCTCAGTTTGCGGGAGGTGGTACGCGGCATGGGGATTTTGAATTTCTTGGTCTGAGCAAAAAAAAAGAAAGATTTCAGAAAGGAGGATGGAGGGCCAGAAGGATGGAAGGAAGGAAAGAGGCAGGAGGAGAGAGAGAAAGCAAGGAAGAGACAGAGGAGAAGAGGGAGGGAGAGAGGGAGGAAAAGGAAGGGAGAGAGAGAAAGAAGGCAGGCAGGCAGGTGGGCAGGCAGGAATGTAAGAAAGGAGGGAGGGAAGAGGGGAAGAAGAAAAGAAAGCAGGGAGGAAGGGAAAGAGGGTGAGGGAGGAAGAAAGGAAAGAAAGGGAAAAAAGCCAAAACATGGTTCTGATTGAGAATTCATTCTGGTTCATTCCATGAGACATGGCTTGGGTTAGGAGTGAACTGTTACCCACTGAGATGACTTAAAATCATGTATTATTTGTAGTTGATGTAGGGGGTTCATTCTATTCAATGAACACCATGGTTGCCCAGGTTGTCACCACAGGAAGCTAAATACCTCTTCCAGTGATGCCAGCTTTGTCTTGTATACTCATCAACAGGGTTGATTTTTAAACTGTGGAAAAGAATGGCTCTAATTTTTTTTAGCTGCATCCTGGTTTTGACCCCAGATATCATGGATCCACCTCTTGTTCACCAGATTGAAGCCTGGGCCTCAAAACATGAAGGTTTGTATTCATGGGGGTTTTCTAGTGAATACAAGATGGAGAAAATTCTAGCCTGCCATTTGGAAGGTAGAGTAGGGGGAGCAGGTTTGTCCATTGGGTTTGTACTCTTGCTGGGAGGGGCAGAAAGATGTAATGCAACTTTGAAGCTGTGAAGGGTGGGCAGAGAAAATCCTGGGGGGGGGGATATGTAGGTCTGGAGAAGAAAATGAGTAAACAGGGGTCAGTTGTAGGGTGCATGTACATGACAATGTGTCTGTTCCCCTCTTGCTTGATTGGTGTTACTTCTGAATACCATGTGGGATCATGTCCTCATTCAACTCATCTTAGAGTATTGGGAGACTTCCTGACTTGCTCCAAATCACACGTCTAGAAAATGGAGTTAGGATTCAAACCCAGGCTAATGTCAAAGCTAATTATCATGCCTTGCTTAAAGATACATTACAGGTTTTTCTCAGTGGCATTGAAAATTCCCTTGATCCCAAACTTGGTGATTTTCTCTGCCATTTTAAATCCCGGGTTTACAGTATGGAAGAGGAGATTATTGCCTCAGCATGGAGTTGAACTATTGCTCACATTCAGTTAATAAACCAGTTTCACTTGGAAACATTTAAAATGAAAGCTCTTGGAGGGCAGACAGTTCCTCTTCCAATGAAACTGATTATCACTGATACCCTAGGGAAGGAGATGGGAGAAGAGGCAGCTCTGAAGACCACAGCAACACTTAACAAACACCTAACAGGAAGGTAAGAATTGTATCCAGCACTTAGAGAGTTCACTGTTTGTGATCACAAGTAACTTTTTGATTGATTTCCTTGTGGGAACCTGAGTCTGGAGGAACTTCTCTGCACTAGAAAAAAGGGAAGTATATCTTGGTTGCACAGAACCAGAAGGGAGTGGGAAGAAGAGAGATGAGGCCAGGCTGTGGGGTGTAACCTGTGATGTCTTCCTGTAATCACCCCAAAACCTTCTAGGAAATTCTACACAAAGGAACACTTCAGAAACACTTAGTTTGAATGGGTATACCAGCTCTCCAAAGGGGCATGTGGGTTACCAAATAACTGATTAAGAAGAAACACTTGCCAGAGTTAACACAATCTTCCCTTTGATAAATTAGGAGGATGATACTCTCTGTCTTGGCTTTGCACCTGGTCAGGGGATTTCCAGACTGACAAAAAACCTTTTTGCTCCTGTCACCAGGGAAAGATTATGCCAGAGCTCAGGGCCAACTCTGTAGCAGCACCTCTTCCTGTTCATCTGGCACAACCCAAATCCCTGACTTTGGAAACCAGACTCTTTAGAACAACAGCATTTTTGAAGGTTGAACAGACTGTGTCTCTGGGACAGAGACCCAGGAGACCTGGGATGGAAGGAGGCCTGAACATGTCACTTGGCCCTGCTTCAGTTTACCTTATTGGTAAACCAGGAGAGAGTGGACCAGGCTGATCTTAACAGAACGTCTGTATCCAGATCTCTGTGTGCCTCTTCTTTGTGCTGGGATTTCATTTTGTGCTCCTAAAGTTGCTGCTAATTAAAATTCATTTAACAACCTCAACCAGGAAATCCGGAGTGAAGGGCTGATACTTCTGTTTAATTGAAAGTGACAGAAAAATAAAATAAATGCCAGGGAGAGGGGCTGGAGATGTGACAGGCAGTTTCAGCATCTTGCTTGCCCTTTATCGAACTGACTCTCTAAAATGACTTAAATTCTCAACGTTTCTTTTATATATATATATATTTTTTTATTTTTTGTATTTCACTCAGGAGCAATGTTAACTGGATGCTGTGTTCCACCTCAGCAGGGGTTGCTTTAGGCAGTGGGTAGATTTCCCTGTATGATTCCTTATACTTCCTTAGAAACAAGAGCTGTAAACTGGCGGTTAATGGGGAGATGTATCTAGCAGGCCAGAATTTTACAGATTGGGGAGTTTTTTACATAGATCGAGATTACTGGTCTCTGCAAAATGGTAAGTCCTGGACTCCTGTTCTCATATGGCAACATGAACTAGAGCTGAACAGAGGCTTTTCCTGTGTCTGTGTGGGAGTAACACAGTTTGCCACAGACCTCACTGCTCCCTATTGCATTGCCTGACTTGATTTTCATGTATGCAATTTGCTTTAAAACTGACAAGCTCTATACATGCAAACTGTCAGTCACTCTGGGAGTTGACTGGTGTCTCTCTTTAAAAGATTTCATCTTAAGGTGGAGAAAGTGAACTCAGGAAAGAGAAAAGGACTTGTCAAATACCACACAGTGAAATGAATCACAGTCATCAAGTTAGGTCTCCTGACTCCTAATTTAGTGCTCCTAATTTAGTGCTGTCTGAATTAGACCCACAAACCTCCCTGGGGAATTCAGTTTTATGAGACTTCAACTATAGAATTCATCCTTTCTTTCTCCACTTTCAGTTGTGAATATTCCTGAAGGACACTTTTTAAAAAGGGTTTGTGCATCTCTGGAGAGAGATATACATGATATCTCCATAGCAACTTTCTGTGATCAAAACAAAAGCTCTTCTAAGATCTAGGAGGACCTTGAAGGAAGAGCAAGAAAATGGTACAACTCTTCCTGGAGTGCAGTTATAATAAAGATACCATGGAAACATGCATTAAAGGATCTTGGTGTTGAATAAACAGACCTAGGACTAACTCTTGACTCTGCCATTACCTATTAGATTGCTGTGTTACCTCAGGAAAGTCACTTAACCTCTCTCAGTCCAAACTGCCTGCTCTCCCCAACCTAGGGATAAGAATAGTGCCCCTTGAAAAACTGGGAATTAAAGGAACTTAACTGCAACAAAATAAAAGTCATCTATGACAAGTCTATGGAGAACATCATCCTAAGTGGAGAAAAACTAAAATCATTCCAATTAAGATCTGAAACAAGGCAAGGGTGCCCACTCTCCCCACTACTCTTTGACATTGTACTGGAAGTTCTAGTTAGGCAATATGGCAAGAGAAAGACATAAAAGTGATACAAATAGGTAAAGAGGAACTGATGCTATCATTATATGCTGATGACATGATTCTCTATATAGATAACCAAAAAAATCCACAGAAAAATTGCTTGAAGTAATAAACCAGTTCAGTAAGGTAGCTGGATACAAAATCAATACACAGAAATTGGTAGCTTTCCTATACGCAAAAAGTCAAATAGAAGAAGAAATCAGAAAAACCATCCCATTTATCATCACACCAAAAAAAATTAAATACCTGGGAGTAAACCTAACAAAACACATGAAAGAACTATACAAAGAAAACTTTAGAACACTGCTAAAGAGTTAGAAGAAGACATAAGGAAATGGAAAGACATTACCTGTTCATTGGAAGAATTAATATCATCAAAATGGCCATCCTACCAAAATCAATCTACAGATTCAATGCAATCCCAATAAAAATTCCGATGACATTTTTTAAAGAGATAGATAGGACAAAAATTACTGAAATTCATATGGAATAACAAATGACCTCAAATATCAAAAAGCCTCCTTCTGACCAGAAAAAAAGAGAACAGATGTATTACAATTCCAAACTTCAAACTATACTACAAAGCCATATTAATTAAAACAGCTTGGTACTGGTACAAAAACAGACAATTCGACCAATAGAACAGAATTGAGTACCTGGAAATAAAACTACACATATACAGTCAACTAATCTTTGACAAAGGAGTGAAAAACTTATATTGGAACAAAGATAGCCTCTTCAATAAATGGTGGAGGGAAAATTGGAGTAAGACATGCAAAAAAATGGACCAAGACAATTCCCTCACACCATGTACAAAAATCAATTCAAAATATATAAAAGATTTAGATGTCAGACCTGAAACCATAACATACATAGATGAAAACTTGGGCAAAACCCTCCATGAATTACAATTCAGAAATCCTCCTCTGGACACATCTACAGATGGCAAAATAATGAAGGAAAACTTAAACAGATGGGACTACATCAAACTAAAAAGCTTTTGTACAGCAAAAGAGACAACAGAAAAAACAAAAACCAAAAACCAAATGGGAAAAAAATGTTGCCCTCCACAAGAGTGATAAGGGTTTAATAACGAATATCCACAAGGAACTCACACAACTAAACAAAAGCAAAACAAGAAGCCCAATCAAAAAATAAGGAGAACTAAAAAGATACTTCTCCAAAGAGGAAATACAAATGGCCAACAGGCACATGATAAATTGCTCAACGTCACTGGCAATAAGGGAAATGCAAATCAAAACCACAATGAGATACCACCTTACACAAGTAAGAATGGCCCACATCTAAAGAATGGGCAACAACAAGTGCTGGCAAGGATGTGGAGAGAAAGGAACACTCTTACACTGCTGGTGGGAATGTAAACTGGTACATCCTCTATGGAAAACTGTGTGGAGGACCCTCAAATTAACGAAAATGGAACTACCATTTGACCCAGCAATTGCTCTCTTGGGAATCTGCCCAAAAGAGACCTCAATGTGGGTACAAAGGGACACCTGTGCTTGGATGTTTACTGCAGCACTATTTATAATTGCAAGGACATGGGAACAACCTAAATGCCCCCAAACAGATGACTGGATGAAAAAGATGTGATATATATATGCAATGGAATATTAATCATCAATTAAAAATGACAATTTGGTGAACTTATGATAACACAGATGTACTTAGAAGAAATCATATTATCAGAAACAAGTCAAAAAGAAAAAAGGCAGAAACCAAATACTTTCACTAATATATGGGATATAGGGAAAAAAAAATAAACAAAAGCCATGAGGAAAAGTCAAAACAAGCTAACCACCAAACTGAAACACACAACTTGGGGGTGGGGGTGGGGAGGAGGGGTGAATCCTTGGGATTACAAAGATGTGAAATTTATATATAAATAAATTTTTTAAAAAAGGAATAGTGCCCCATGGTGTTATTAAGAGGGTGGCTCTGGTTGGCACTCCTGAGGAGCTGCCTTAGCACAGAACCTGGCCCTTTTCAACTAGTGTTAAAAGGCGATTTTTAAATTGATGAGGCTGCAATAATGCTGAGCATTTTAAAACCTGCAAAGTGACCTTGCACATTGTTTGCTGGGGTGCTTTACTAATGTGCTTGGGTAGGTAGGGCTCAGCATCATGCCCAAATTGTGGGCAGAGGCATAGGCTGGGCAGACACTCGGGTTACGCATGCTCTACTACGCTTACAAATCTAAGTATCACTGCTTGTCATTGCTGTTACTATTATTTTTATTCTTGTGCTTGTTTACTGAGTAGATAAATTTGGGGCATTTGGGGTTAGAAATAATTCTGGGTGGAAAGAATAGATGGTATTATCTTCTTTTCCTAATGCATACATGTTCTGGTTTTGGAAGAACCCTGTCTGTTTAATCACTTCTGTTTTCTGACTGATGACAGAGGGAGAGAGAGAGAGCGAGCAAGAGAGAGAGAGAGAGAGAGAGAGGGAGGGAGGGAGGGAGGGAGGGAGAGAGAGGTGGGGGGACTGGTATCTGTTTAAAAGATGGGGAAAGGTGTATCTCTTTCTGGTGCCATCTTTTTAAGCAGCTCCTCCACTCCCCCACCCCTTTGCCATGAAATAGTATCCAGCGACTGTCATTTCCCTTATAATCCCTGGGTGACCATTTAAATTAAAACTTACAAAACTACCCATCAGCAGGTGGTTTTGATTTTGACTTCCCTTTATTCAGGGAAACCTCAAGAGAGAAAAAAATACCCATCAGAGAAGAGACTGGCCCCAAATCCCAGCTTCCAACACGAGCAGGGCCTGGTCAGTGGGGGCTGGGTGGGGGGGGATGGCGGGCGTGCTCACCTTAGGTGCTGTGACAAAGTGCTCCCACCTCTGTCCCATGGACTTGTCCTTATTGATTTTTTTGATCGTGTTCTTGCTTCCACCTGGGTCCCTGAGTGAGAAGTAGATGGATGGGTTTTCCATTCCCAGAGCCTTGGCTGATGAAGCCTTCTTTTAAGAAAGGCAGTAAATAAATGGACTAGAGATGGTGGCTAGTCCCAGTGAGGGGTTTCTTTCCCACACCTGCGCTGCTCCTGAAGAAGTGGGACTCTTCCCTGTAGTGGGAAACCACATGGGCCAGTGGACAGAAACTGAGGTTAGGAGGGACAGCTGCCTTGGGTGGGTGTCCAGGAAGGGAGGTGTGCGTGGCACCTGTCTGCATTCCTAGACTCCGGGACAGGTTCATGCTTACCCCGGGGGTGAAGTGAGGGGCAGGTTCACTTCTGATTCCTGAGCAAGGTCCCACTGTCTCAGGGACCCTCTGAGTAACACGGATAGATAGTTATTCCTGGGTGGGGCTGAGGCAAGCTTGTGGCGTGGGTGACACAATGCCAATCCCTGCTTTGGAGTTTACCCAGCAAAAGTCACTTCTGTGCATTCTCACTGAATCAGCTCAATAAAAAGCCCTTTGCTATAGCATGATATGCCATGTACATATCATGATATTACATATACTTCGTATTAATATATATATCATATAATAATGGACAATTCATCATGTATTTACATATGTCTATAGAAGAGGGTGTATATTAATATAAGAATGTATATTAATATATATGATTTTCATGATCATTATCTATCATATATATCATTTCCCTATTTTACAATGAGAAACTTACAAATGAGAAAATAAACTGGAGAGGGAGCTGAAGTCACTTCCCCAGATGCTTATTTACAATGAATTTAATGGTCCTCTCTTGCTGCCATTCCCCAGGGCCCTGTACCTGATTTTGTATTTGAGGTTTGTGTTTTTTCTTAAATTGCATTCCCCCACCCCCCCACCCCCCCCGTTAGATCAAGTTCAGGTCCTACCAAGTCTGTATCCTACCCTTGGTACCTGGGGCCTTTCTGAGATGGAAATCCCCAACAGCTGTTAGTGACATCCTTCTAGTCCCTTCTCTGAACCCCCAGCAACCAGATGAGTAGAAAAATCAAAGCTTTTGGCATTTCAGAAAGGAATAACATTGCGCAGACCATATATTAATGCTACCCCTTCTGTGGGGCCTGGGGTAGCATACTGTAATCATGACACAGGGGTAGTGACGCAGTAGAAAATTGTATTGGATGCCATACTGCCCTGGTAGACAGAGTCTGAGATAAAGACCAGAGAGAAGAAGTGAGAAGCATGAAAGGGCACATAAAAAAAGAGGAGCCAGAGAAAGGAAGAAAAGATGAGAATGGTGAACTGATAGAGCAGGCCCACATGGCCTGACTGGGGGAAGCCCCCTGGAAGAGTGAGCTGTGGTGGCAAGGAGTCATGGTGGGAGAGTGGCTTGCAGAGAAGTAGCTGGTGTGGAGTCAGAAGCCAGAATGGCAGGCTGGGGGTGACCAGGGGCTGCTGAGGGCAGGCCTGGTGCATTTGGTCAGATGCTGCTGAAGATGGGCCTGGTAAAGGAAGGGCGTGGAGCCCACAGCAAGGTGGTGTGGAAGCTTGCTGGAAAGCTAATACCTGGGAAAGCCAGGGATTTGGAAAGCCGAGTTTACATTAGCATTTGTTGGAAAAGTTTGAAGCGCCTTGGAGAAGTGGAGCAGCTCAGAATGTCAGAGAGAAAAGAAGCAAAGAGAAGACAGAAAAGACTGGACTTTGCAGAGTGCCTGCCTCAGGTTTGAAAGGGCAAAGGGGCGCCATCTTGGACATGTGTCAGGGACTTTCGGACTAAACGGTACTTGGGGTGAAATAACTGGTCGCTTGTGGCATTAAGGACTCTTTGCCTGGTTAATTTTCCTTGTAAATAAAACCCTGTTGTTTAAATTGCTTGTGACTTTAGCGACTGCTGCTGAGCGTGTGGGTGATGAGAACCTGGTAAGAAGCTGAGTGGTGGAAGCTGCATTTAAAAAAGTCCCTTTTTTCCTGTGGTTTGTTGGTTGGAGGCTTTTGCCCTGTTTTGACCCAATATCAACCAGATGCATTAATATTTCTCTAACAATATGCTTGAGAATTTGCACAGGATGGGGTAAAGAAGGTAAGTAGCTTCAAGTTGAGTTTTTGCCGCCAAATAGATTTGGTTCATGTCAACTTTGCTGCCAAATGTGTAATGGAAAAACTTTTTGGAGCCTTTTAAGATTTGGGACTTGTAGCTCTGGGGAAGTGGATCTGTGCTGATAGGGAGGCAGGAGGACTCAGCCTGTGCTCCCTCTCTTATCTCTCCCCTCCCCCACACTATATTGTGTCTCTTATTCTCCCTTCCCCCACCCTGTCTGTTCTGTCTATTCTCTCTCCCCTCCCCCACCCTGTCTGTTTTGTCTGTCCATTCACCTGCCCATTCACCCATCTCTTCTTTTACCCCTTTTTTCTCTGCAGAAAAGAGATATGACACTGCTGGGATCCTTTGAGTGATGCAGCTGACAGTCACCTAGCTCTATGGAGCATGGACTTGTGGGAACCAATTTGCTGTCAGGGAAGGCATCCACAGAAGTCTAGACTTCTCAGGCTGCTGAGAGTGGGTGGTGGGAGCAAATTCTACTCAGATGTTGGAGGAAAAAGGTGATCAGGAGTCCAGGCATGGTGGCATGTGCCTGTAATCCAAGCGCTGGGAGGCAAGAGGCCCAGCATCGCTAGAGTTCATGGGTTCAAGACTACCCCCGGCAACATTGTGAGATCTGGTCTTGAAAAGGCAGTCGGGCGTGGTGGCAGGCATCTGTAATCCCAGCAACCTGGGAGACTGAGGCTGGGGATCGCTTGAGTCCACAGGATTGGGACTACCAGGGGCAACATAATGAGACCTAATCTCAAAAAAAAAAAAAAAAAGGTGATCAAGAATAACCTTAGCTAGGATTGGGTTATCGTGCCCTGGAGATCTGAGAAGCAGAATCAAAACCTTTTTACCAGCCTAAATGGGAAGGGGGGGGGGGTTTACTTCCTCTTCTCTGGCAGGACCTTGCTGGTACCTACCAGCTCACAACCCGCACAGGAGCAAAGGCCACAACCCTCAAGGTGGCTGGGGAGAGAGGGGTGGAGATGAGCTTTGGAGCTTTTGTCAGCCTTTGTGTTGGATTACACAATCAAAAGTCCTCTGAATAATTAACAGGGAAGCTCATTTAACGTTGGTTCTTGGTTCTGCCTCCCTCTCCATGGAGCAGTCAAATTAGGAAATATTTAAAATCCAGCCAGAGGAAGAAGGAGTGACACTTCAGACCTATAAACAATATTTAAACTGGTGGTGCTTTTGAAGTCTGATTGAAGACTCACCAACTGGAAGCTTTAGCAGTTCTGCTTTGGAGCGGCTTTTTTTTTCTTTCTTTCCCAAGACCACAGGGCTTTTCGCTTTTCCCTTTGCTAATACAGCCCTGCTGTGCCTCCAGTCTTCTCCTTGAAGTTCAAAAACAACCTCCCTGCCCCTTTTAAAATTAAATCTGGTCTGAGCCAAGCTTTCAGAATCTTCCACATTCAGGCCCAAGTGGAGAGATGGGGGTTTTGCGTTCAGTCCGCTTTCCAGGATGACCTGAAGTCTGTTGCCACGATGGGCAGCTGCTGAAGGAACTGAAAATACAGCCAGGTTCCAGAAGATCTGAAGAAGCCCGGTGCCCTGGCATGTGCAAAGCCGCTGATAAAGTAAGGGCCTGGCTAGCCAGAGCTCCTCTCTCCCGTGTTTCATTCTCAGCAGCGGATACAGCCCAAAGCAAGATCAACCACAGAAAGGAAATACACAAGCTGAGCTTTGTCAACCATGGCCTGGGAGGAAGAGGCCTGAGCATAGGGGCTCCTTCCCACGGCCTGGGGCGGGGAGGGTGGGGCAGTCTGCTCCCCATGCCTTTCCCCAACTGGTCCTGTGGCTTTTGCTTTCAAAGGTCAAAATATGTGCTCAAAGGCACATGAGTAGGTGGGCCATGTGGCTTAGGTGAACCCTTCTCCAGGTTCCTGCCTTTGGCTGCTGGGGGAGGGGGGCGGATGGATGCTCTGTGGGGTGGCCAGTCCTTGACCCAGGGCTGAGTGCCCATGAGCAGTGTCCCATGTAGGGTGAGCAAGGATTGAATTTGTGTTGCTCAGAGCTGCCGAGATACAGGGCGGGGTCATATTGGCAGCTTACCTCAGTTTACCTAATGGATGCCCTGGCTGTATTCTCCAAGTGACCGCAGGCACATCTGAGCATCAGAAGCAGGGTCATGGCGTCTCTCTGGTGAAAGGTGGCTGAACAATCGGGCAGACTAGTCTCCAGCCCTCCGCCTGCCCCACTGCTTCCTCCGTGTGTGGGCTATGTGGCTTCTCTGAGCCTCAGTGTCCTTATCTACAAAGTGGGGCGAAGACTATCAGCTACCCAGAGGACTGCGGTGAAGGGCTCAGAATGGGTGAAACGGTCAACAGCAACATGGTTTTTCCAGCCACTGGGCAGTGTGACCTGGAGGCAGGGCTCATGGAGGGGGTGATGAGCGAGCCATGGAGAAGTGTCGGTGCTTTTCAGACCATAATCTCCCTCCTGTGGGAGCTTCGGAGACTCCGGTTTGCCAGAAGTCAAGGGAAGACGGTGCTGTGGGTCATCCACACCACTTTTTACTGGGTTTCCCAAGCTTGCTGACTCCTAGTAGCCACTTGCCACGGCCAGTCCACTGCGGCCACCAGGCAGTCTTCTCAAGTGCTTCTTTTGCTCTCCTCATCTGAGCTCATGTTTGGGGACACATGGGGGGATCTGGTGGCTGCCTTTGGACTCATTACTATGTTCAAGATGGAGATGGAGACAGACTTTGCACCAGGAATAGAGACCAGAGCTGCGGGCATCTCTTGGGCTCTCCCAGGCCAGGTTGCCACATCCTGCCTCTCAGAGTGACATGTGGTCAGGTCACCCTGTCACGTCCCTTGCACCTGCAGATATTCACTTGGGAAACACAATGAATCAGCACGAGGTTGGGGGGGGGGAATCAACCACTTCTCTCGAGTGCCTCCTCCTAGCAAGCCCTTTCCCCTGACAACCCAATTGAAGAGCTGTCCCCTGTGCCTGTCACATCACCCTGCCAATGTCTCCTCCATGACACTTAATGCTATCCTGGAGGAATAGCCTGAGCATCACATGCTTATCATCTGTCACCCCCTCCACCTTCCCTCAAGGAGATGCTTCCGAGAGAGAGGAGTGTGACTTGTTTTCCTCATTTCCATCCCTGGGAGAACCTGAAGAAAGCAGGTGTAAAGAAAAGAAGATTTTCTGAGGTGGGGGAGAAAGTGCCTGCCAAGGAGAACACTACTTAAATATACAAGCTGTTTTTATGTGTGTGATTTGGAATGGTGTCCAGTGCCCCCCCCACAAGAGTGACATTCTGGCAGACTTCAAGGTCTTGGGGAAATGGGTGACATGTATTTCTGTCCAGCCACACGCTGATAAACTCTACAGCCATTCAGTTTCCATGTGGAGACATGTTTCCCTCAATTAGTTAATGAAGCAAAATCAGTCTTACAGCCTTAAGAATAGTATCATCTTTCAGTGTTTCTTTTTTTTTTAAACAAAGGTATTTTTATGTATCAAATTATTTGGATAAATGGGGGGGGTCCCTTGGAAAATATCACTGATGTATTCCTTATGTGTGTGTGCATGCATAGGCGTGTGTGTGCACATGTGTGTGTGTACATGGGCGTGTCACCAGATTGCTCCCTCAATTCATTGAAGACCTTTAGTGAGAAGGAGGGAATGAGCCCCTTATTGTTAAGTGCACCTGCTCTCCGGCTGGGTTCAAAGCCTGACTTGGTTCTTTAGGTTTGATCACGTTACTTCAATTCTCTTGGCTTCAGTTTCCTCCTCTGGCAGTAGAATGAGGCTCAGATGAGGGCAGCTCTTCATCAAGATGCCTGACACAGAAGCCAACCCAGAGGCCAGTCCTCTTTCTTTACAGCAGTGGACAGAATGGAGACACGCTGGTGTGTGCTTGCGTTTTGCAGGGTTGCCGCCCGTTTGCTTGCCGTGCTGGTGTGTGGTTCTTTCCAGACATCTGTGTTTCCCTCCAGCAGGGTGGGCTGTGTGTGCCTGGCCAACCAGGATGCTCTCTCTTTTTAAAATTGATTGCACACACACACACACACACATATATTACATCATTATCGATCCAGGTTCTCCCACCACCTTATCAACCATAAATCATCATCTTGATCTCTTGTGTCCATCCCTTCCCCATCCTACCCTCCTTTGTTCTATGCTTTTTTTCTGCTAAGAGTTAGTTTTAAATTTTCCTTGTCCTTTTGTTTGTTTTCCCTGTATTCTGCATATAGGTGAGATCATCCAGTGTTTATCTTTCTGGCTTATTTCCATTAACATGATTCCTCCTAGGTCCATCCACGTTATCACAAATGCATCAAATTTGTCTTCTTTGATTGCAGAATAATATTCCCTTGTGTAAATAGACCACAACTTTCTGATGCATTTGTTTGTTTTGGAGCATTTGGGTTGTTACCATATCCCTGGCTATAGTAAATGTGCTGCAATAAGCATAGGAGTACAGGTGTCCTTTTGAATTAGTGTTTTGGTGTCCTTTGGGTAGGTTCCCAGAAGTGGAATCACTGGATCGAATGGCAGCTCCATGTTCAGTAGCGCGAGGGTCCTCCACACAGCTCTCCATAGTGGCTGGACCAGTTTGCATTCCCACAGCACCAGGACTCTCTTTTGAAAGTCAGGGTCACACTCGCATTGCTAAGAGGTGGTGGAGCCAGGTTAAAGGCCAGGACAGTTTGTCCCGCTTACTCACACCTGGCCATGTCCTTCTCTGTGGTCAGTCCTTCCAGGCAATCTTTGGAAAGCCCTAGTAAGAACAATTCCAACACAGGTCCAGCATTCCTCATTCAGTTCCAAACTCTCATGGGTCTTGAAAACCAAAATAATTTTAATAAATTACTTGGCAGCAGAACATGGCCTGAAGGCTGGGGAGCTACTGGTGACTGTTATTGACGTTTATTATACTATGCACTTAATGGAGATTCACATTCATTTCTCCCCTGCAGAAATACCCGCTTAAAATAGAATGCTTCCCAGCCCCCTCTGGCTCCAGGGCGAGGTTCCATAGGGTAAAGACTCCGAGTTTACTTTCTAACGTGCAAACAAGGGGGAAAATCAGAATTGGGGAGCACAGTGGATCCCAAATATTTGGATAAAGACTTCTGGGGTTTTAGGAAGAAATCAGGACTTCCTTTGCTTAAACGGAGACTTGTGTCTCCAATAACACACCGTTATTGGAAGCTCAGTTTCTGCTCCTTGTGGATCCGTTCATCCTGTCAGTGAAAATGAGCTCCTGCTAGCAATGGAATTAATGAGGATGGTGAAATTGGGAAATTTGCTTTTTTCCTACATAGAGACTTCAATGCCACGCATTCAGACAGCCTAGACTCTGTCACCTGGCCCTTTGCCCAAACATACACACAGGATCTTGCAACCAACAGGTATCATCTCGGCTTGCAGAACTCCAGCTGACAGTTGGTGAGATTTTGCTGCCTGGAGAAGTGCACATCAAGGTATTGAACCTCCCTAGTTTCTTGCTATAAAAATCCACGGCAGAGTGGGGGTGGTAGGGGCGGCTGGATCTATAGCTGTCGTGCTGCCTGATGGAAATGAAACTTCTCGTATACACGGGTCCTCTGGTTCATGACAGGGCCCAGGGTTGATGTTTTAGATGCTTTAATAATAGGAGATGCTGGCTGCTTGGTGATGGAGACTGAAGAGCAGACAAGAGCAAACGCTTGACAGTGCCCCCTAGAGGTCGTTCTTTGCATTGTTCATCTTTGCAAACAGGTTTGGGTGACCTTGTTCGACATGACCCCTCCCCCCACCCCTCCATCCCTCGGCCCCCCAGGGCATCTGTTGGTATGTTTGTTCATTCACCGAACATACATGAAGCTCATTTATGGGCAAAATTCTGCTCGGGGGTTATGTTCTTCCTAATCTCAAATCTGGTGGCATCCGTAATTATGGTGCTTGTTAGACAGGAAGGCTCGTCTTGAGTGGCTGTTGCTGAGGGAGGACTGAGCTCTCAACATTGGGCTAAGTGCTCTCTGGTAAGCCTCTCAAGGCAGGAGCCCCTCTGCCAGATGAAGACACAGAGGCCCACAGATACTCAACAAGCTTGCAAGGGTCACACTGTAATGAAGCGATAGCGCTCAGCTCCAAGCAGGTCCATCTGAGGCTGAAGCCCTTGCTCAACTCTAATCTCTCTAGACTTTAAAACCCCCCACATATTTGAAGGTTTGGGAAAAGTCATATTTTGATGTAGGGGAGAAATATCATAAAAGAGAAATATCATCAAATATCATCAAAGAGAAAACATTCTTCTTTCTTGCTGAGTAGATGTTTCTAGCACTTTTTTGGCAACTCAAATGCACTATCCTTCCTTAGACTCTAGACTCTTACTTGGGAAAACTCATTTTCTCTTATTCAATCCCAAACAGTGTTATGCTGAGCTGGTTATGCAAGCTCACAGAACAGAATCTGTGTATCTCTTCTTGAACCCCAAGTTCAATGTAAGCTCATAGGGAATCTGTGTCAACCACAGTGGGAGTAGTTACACAGGGAAGTCAGCCTTGCAGCAAGTCATGGCTCATTCCAAGTCTCTCTTCAGATCAGAAAGTAGAAGGTTCCTGCTTGGTGTACTGTTTTGGGAATGCTAGTGCTATTAATTCATGTAAAGAAATGTTGACCATTCCTAGATTCCCCCAGTAACCTACCAAACAGGATGGTTCAATTTTTGGACAGAGCCAAGGAAATGTGTATTAAACCCTGACCTGTCTGCCACTGACCACAAACTAAAATCTTCATCAGAAGCACATGGTCCACTAGGAAACAAACAAACAAACAAACAAACAAACAAACAAACAAACAAACAAACAAACCACACCATCAACCTAACAAGTGCTCTGACTTCCTGAGACTCCTTCCTCAACAGCAGTTTTCTGTTGGGTCGGAGCCGAGACTCTGGTGGTCTTCTGCTGTGGTAGAATTCTTTGGGGAATTCTGGCCCCAAATATGCTCAACCTCCCACAATGCTGGTGTGTGTGTGTGTGTGTGTGTGTGTGTGGTGCGCGCACACACACATGCACTCTGTGTCTTTCACTACACAGGACAATACCAGTTCACATACCTGGGAAGGTCTCTCAGACCAGCTATAGGAAATAAAAATGGTCCCTGGCATCATCTTGATCCAAATTCAGTGCAGTATTCTTTTTGCAGTTGGGGAGAACAAGTGTCCAAATATGCCCACATGCCCACATTTGAGAGCCACCTCCTCCCCAAATGTTGCTACTGGGAGGTGAAATACAACATGTCTGCTGGCTTGGGAGCCTTTTTTCTTAGAATCTAAGCAATCAAATAGGTGAAAAAATTAGACATTGTTTTGACCCAGAAATTCCATTCCTGAGAGTCAAGCCAAGAGAAATGTCTGTAGCTGGGCACAAAATGAACATGGAAGGATGTTCTGTACCCTGCTCTTTAAAAATGGCAAAAATTTGGAAATGGTCTTAGTGCCCACCAGTACAGAGAGGATCCTTGAAAGGAGAGTCCACCCAGCTGGAGGGGACTCTGCAGGGATTCTATTAAGAGAAAGCGGATGCTGTTAAAGGCAGGTGAAGGCTTTGTACTTATCATCAAGTCATATGTCCATAAGGCAGAGAAAGTGGGGGGTGGGAGGAGGCCCATGTAGAGAACAGTACGTAGGGTATATCCTCATTTCTGTAAAATGAAAAAGGGCCTACCTGTATATTTTTGTAAGCCAAAGGCATTAGAAAGCTCTGGAAGTGGAGAGGAAAGGTCTCAGGGGTCTTCTCCAGGAATGGGTGTAAACTGGGTTAAAGCTTTAAAAATTCTGAATTTTTGGAAAGTTATTGGTAAGTGTAAATATATTCAATGATGACTTGAGCAGTTTGGCTTTAAAGTAAAACAATGTGTGGGAAATACTTTATATTGTAGTTTTTACCAACTCCTGTGAGCCACACAGTTATTTGGGAAATAACAGGAGGGCCTTGGCAGGGCTGGGAGTGAATTGGAGGGGCCCTAGTTCTATCAGGTTCCCCAACCTCTTGCTTCACGTAGAAGGCTCCATTTCCAAAGATCTAAACTACTTATGAGGTTGACATTACTAAAAAATTAAAGGATTTCAACTGGTTAAAAAAATAAGGCTACAGACCACACATCAAGAGAAACTATGGTTTGAGATTCCTCCTCACCAAAATATGAAATTGGTGGGCATTATTGGTCTATTGGCAGATACATGATGTGTGTTTCTGGTTGCAGAGGAGGTTCAGATGCCAGAGATGAATGAGGAAGGTGACTGGAAGATGGGTAGTGTCTGCCTGCAGGAGGAAGGAGGTAATTCGCAGTCAGGATTTGGGGAGAAGAAAAAACACACCAAAAAACAGAGCGAATTCTCCAGGGAGGCAAGGCTGTAGGAGGGTAATTGGTATCAGCTCTTTGGGGGGTGCGGTGGGGGTGGGGTGTTCCTACTTACGGCGGAAGCAGGTATTTTATTTCATCCAGCCTGAGATGTTCACAGGGCCAGTCCACTTCCTCTCAGGGCCCTTTACCTTCTTGGCCCCATTCACAGAGCCTATGACTCTCCTTAAAGGAGCGATGGTATCTCATGCCAGCTGGTCCCTGCTTCTGCCCTGGGCATGCCATGCCCCTCCTTCAACACTAACCTCAAGGCTTTCGTATGCGCTTCCCCGGGGACAATGCTAAGATTTAATATCTAGCATATATTAAAGCAAAACAAACTTTGAGAGAAAGAAGGAAGACACAAGTGAAAGGGAGGGGAAGAGGGAGGAAGAGAGAAAGGGAACACTTCAAGAACAGCATTGGGGAGGCAGTCTAAAAAGAGAGTCTGGAGGAATGTGGCTGCAGATCCAGCCTGTGCTGGTCCAGTTGACCGATTACTGTGGTGTAAATACTCTGGTGGTGGCTGAGGACTTTCCGCTTCCCGTGTGATGACACTGACTATGGAGCTGGGAGGAGGGATACACAGCAGGCTTCCACAACTGTGATGGTGCCCTGAGTGCAGCTTACCCTTAACCAAGTCACACAGATTGCACAGAACTCCTAAAGCAACCCACTTGCCAAAATCAGCAAGGAGGAGACACACAGCGCGGAGGAAGCCCCTCTCCTGCTGCTCCCACAGTCTCTTGCTAGTTGCTAGTTTCCAGTGGGTTGAAGGATGGAGACTTACTTTGGATTCCAGCAGGTGATCAGAGGCTTCATGGTGTGGTGGGTGTGGTCGATCGTCAGCGCCTCCAGGAGCCAGTGGAGGGCACAGAGCTGACGGAAGAGGGGTTCCCTGCAAAAGGCAGCGACAAGGAGTGTTAAATGTGAAACGATAACCATTTTGTTAGCTGGCTATCAAGCAGCCATTTTGTTAAGTTAGGCACCTATCTGGGAAGGGGATGCAAGCCAGCTTTATATGGACATAAGTAGGAATCATGTCAGCCACAAGCCAGCAACGTCCCCTTATATGGCAAGCCCCTCGCCAGCCAATCCAGATGGGACTCATATCCCCAAGCCCTTCGCTATGGGGTAAAAGAGGACCGAGTGGGGGGCTCAGGGTCCTCACTTGCCCTGATGTAGCCGCTGGGTTGGTGACCCAGGCCAGTGCTGGGCCCTAGCTTAAGCTAGCAGTCTCTTAGTCTCTTGCCATTGCATCACCCATGTGCTGTTGTTGCTGGAATCCTGGACTTGTACTTTAACAGGAGCATAGTAGGATTCTGTGAAAACCACACTCTTTGCCATCATGACGGCAGAGGTTACACAGGTTCCTCGTTTCAGCTTGTTAACCTGACGCCATGGACCCATTTCACAGATGAGAAAGCTGAGGTTCAGAGGAGTGAAGGGACTTGAGACTGGTCACTGGGCTACCAGGTAGCGGAGCTATGACTTTGGAGACAAGCCTATGGGAGATGCTGTATAGTGGTTGCTGTTTAGTGAGAAGGGATGAGGGAGGGTCCAACCCCCCCCCCACCTCAGAGGCCCAGAGGGTGGAAAGAAATGTATATCCTATTATAGCTAACCAATTGTTCACCTGAAAAGAATACAATGCACGGTGAGTGTATCAAAGAAGACTGCAATCACGTGTATTCATTGTACTTGATTCACTACTTCCCTGTGTGTCAGTCCTTTGCCTAAAGCTGCTGCCAGAGGTTGAGGAAAACCCACAGAATATGGTATTTGAGACATCACTGCATACTTGAGACATCATCGCATACTGTTTAGAAACAATAGCCAGCCGCGGTGGTGCATGGCTTTAATCCCAAGCCTAGGATGGGAGGCTGAGATGGGAATCGCTTGAGCCTATGGGTTTGAGAACCACCTGGGGCAACATAGTGAGACCTAGTCTCAAAAAATAGCTGGGTGTGGTGGTGTTCTCCTGTAATCTCAGCTACCTGGGAGGTTGAGGCTAGGGATTGCTTGAGTCTGGGGTACCTTGGGTAACATGAGTCTGCGGTTCCACGGGCAGCATAGCGAGACCTAGTCTCAAAAAAGAAACTGATTTATGGTTTCCTGGGGGTGGGGGGTGGGGGGGAAGCCTGTCTGTCTCACAGTGACCCAGACATGGGCTTGATCACTTTACACAGATCGTTTCCTTCTCGGGGGAATGGATGGGGACCCTCCATTCAGAGAAAGGAAGCTGCAGCTCAGAGAGGGGCAGTCACACTTCTCCGAGTCACAGAGCTTGTTGGTGGCAGAGGTGGGAGCTCCCAACCCCGTAGTGTTAGGTAGAGGCTGGAGGCTCAGAGAAGTAAAGTGACTTTCAGAGCGTTAGTGGAGTTTGAATCTGAGTCTGCTGAGCTGCTTGTGGGCACCATGGTGTCCCTGAGAGTGAGGTCAAGAGGGGTTAACCAGCTGCCTCTGCTCTTCCTGGAAGCAAGGTGGAGTCCTGACCACCACCCCCACCCCACCCTGCTCTCTCCTTTCACACTAATGGGTGAGAGGCCTCCATTACGAAGGCTCTTCCCTGAAGCCGCGTCCTGAAGCCGCGTCCAGTCTTGATCGATACTCCCCAGGGCTCCTGGGCTCGCAGGCAGAAAGGCCTCCTTCTGCTTGCTATTTCCAAGAAGACGTGGCCGCTGGGGCCCAGACCCTGGGGGCACGTCTGGAGCTGCCCCAGGGTTATGGGCTATCCTCGGGAGGCAGCCATTTCACTCAGCCCGAAGGAGAGCAGCTCTCCCCACCCCATACCCTCCCCTTTACCCCACCCCTGTGAACTAGGGTGGTCGTGTGCACAGATTTAAGAAAACTAGTCAACAGCTCTCTTTTCCCTTCTCCCTTCCTTCCACAAAGCATTTATGCCATGTGTCTACCCTTCTCTCACTTCTAATTAAAATGCCTCATCGTAAAGGCCAGCTGTGGTGGCACCCGGCAGTGCGTGTCTTTAATCCCAGCCTAGGACAGGAGGCTGAGACTGGGGATCGCTGGAGTCCTGCGGGTTTGAGACCTGCCCCAGGCAACATAGCGAGACCTAGTCTCAAAAACTAGCTGGGCATGGTGGTGCGCGCCTGTAATCCCAGCTACCTGGGAGGCTGAGGTGGGGGATCGCTTGAGTCTGGGGTACCCTGGGCAACGAGTGTCTGCAGTTCCCTTGGCAGCATAGCGAGACCTAGTTTCAAAAAGAAAAAGAAAGAAAAACTCCCGTAAGCCCACAGCTCTGCCAGTTCTTGTTCCACTCTGTCCTCTCAGGGCAGCTCTGGGCCCTGGGCACTGTCCAGCACTTCAGCAGGGTCAGCGGCCGGCTGTCCCACTTGCCTGGCTCTATGCTGTCACCACAAGCTGGGAAAGGCCCCAGAGGTTCCCCCTCTTCACAGATTAGAGCCCCTATAGGCCTCGGCTTTGGAGGCGTGAGGCGGGGTAGGAGGGAGGGGTACGTGGAGGGTGTCAGTGGAAGGTGGGATCTGTTGACCACAGGGGGACACAGGGCATGTGAGCATCAGACTTGACCTGCCTGACTCCAACCTTCCTGCTTGAAATCTTCAAAGTCCCCGTTATGGGCCGAACTGTGTACACACCAAGTTCAAGTGCTAAGGCTCAGTACCCCAGAAGGTAACTGCCTTTGGAGGCAGGGCCTTCATGAGGTGACTGTGTTAAAACAAGGGAGTCAGGCTGGGTCCTGAGCCTGTTTTCTCATCTGTGTGATAGTGGTTAGTTGAAGTTGAGGTAAGGTGCAGTGCTCGACTCCGTTCTCTGCTCCTGATACACATCCCTCCTTCCTCTTCCTCCTGTGCCTCTCAGTGATTGGGTCTCAGCTCAGATGTCACCTCCATCAGGAAGCCTTCCCTGCTTTCTTGAGGTTTGGGCTAGGCTTTCTCTAAGGAGGTTCTGAAACATCCCCTTCCTTACCCCTTCAGTGTATTTGCTCTGTGCCAGCTGATTTTTGGATCAGCTACTTTGGGACCGAAGGACTGACCTCACTCTCATTGACACTGGCTGATGTCACCCTGAGCAGTTGAGAACTGAGCACGTGAGCTGTGACAGGTGCCTTTTGGTGGAGTGATTACAAAAAACACCCCTGTACTCCTCAAGGTGTGCGTGCATTTTGCAATGTGACTTTGCATTTCTCTTGCCGAGAGGTGGGGTCTTTTTGTCACTCCATGTGTCAGGGCTGGTCTGCTGTCTCCAAGTGGCTGGGAGAATAGTATCAGGACCACCGAGGCTATTGGGATCCTGAGCCCAAAAGACTTTGGGTGCCTGCCTGAACTCTTTCCTTGGACCCCTTTCCAACAACTGCAGGAACAAACCCAGGCCAGTCTGCCCCGGGGTGAGACACGTGGCTGTCACTCTTGATCCCCTGGCCGAGCACTCAGCCAACAAGCCTGCAAATGAGACCATCCTCAGTGGGCTGACCTCCAGCTCACCCATCAGCTGGGGGCACCCCCAGACTCCAGTCCTGACAGATTAGCAAGTGGAGACACCCAGCTGGCTAGATCTTATTACTGGTATTTGTTTCCCCACCACCTCAACCGGCGCTTTCACTCCTTCATTATTTTGACTCTTCAAGTACGCAAGCCTTCGCTCTCCAAATATATATCACAAAGGCTACAAAGACAAGTTCTTGAAATGCATTGCTTTTCTTTTCTTTTCTTTTTTTTGAGACTAGGGCTCCCTATGTTGCCCGGAGTAGTCCCGAACCCGCAGACTCTAGTGATCCCTAGCCTTAGCCTCCCAGGTAGATGGGGTTATAGGCACGTGCCACCACGCCTGGGTAATTTTATTTTTTAGAGACCAGGTCTCACTATGCTGCCCAGGGTAGTCTCGAACCCATGGACTCAAGCCATCTCTGGCCCCAGCCTCCCAGCGCTTGGATTACAGGTGCACACCACCATGCCCAGCTTTGAAACACATTTCTTGTGTGGTGTGTGGGTGTCAAGAGCTCAGGTTCTGGAATCAGCCAGACTGAACCTAAAATGCTGGGGCAGTCACACGCAGAACTGTGCAAGCTGCTGTTTAAGATTGCAGATTTCAAGGACAGGTATGCTAAAATGGGAGAATGACCTTAGCTGGAATTTCCCTTCAGGGAGATGCAGGGAGAGAAAGAAGTGAAATGTTCAAGGTGAAACAGGTTTCCTGGAAGGTGGGAAATCAGGGTATATAAAGGGTGTGCAAACAAAGAGAAAGGTTCCATCGGATTCAGGTTGGAGATTCGAATATGGAGACTGGATAGAGAGAGGTTCAGTGGAGGAGAGATGGGAATCGGCCATCTTGTAAAGATGTGATCCCTGTGAGCTTGGCCATGTGGCCACCAAGGGCCTGCAACCCTTGGCTGGCCCAGGCTGGCAGCATGTGTGCTGAATGCAGTTAAGGAGTTTGCAGATTTAAACTCCCTGTTGGAGTTTGTTTTGCTGAGTTTGATTTGTGTCTGAAAGAGGCCATGCAAAAGTTAGGCCTGAGAAGAAAGTGAACTTTGCTGGTTTGGCACCATGGAGTTTCTGCTACCTGAAGGTGACAAGGAGAAGACAGCGTGGAAGACAAGGAGGAGCAGTCAAAGGAACAAGTCTTCAAGCGTCTGGAGATGGACTCTGACTGGACATTGGTGAGATGATAAGGACTGAGAGACTGAGGATTTTGGGGCAATCTGGGAAAGGACTTTGGACAATACTGAGAAAGGTTTTGGACAATATTGAAGTAATCTGAGTCTTACATGTTTCTTTTGTAATTATTAGGATAATTAGAAATCACTTTGTTAGAAATAAATTAGTCTGCACTGATAGTCTTGCATTGGTTTGGTATTTTGGTTGAGAAGGCTGGGGATGGTGGTAAGAACCCACGAGTGGAAAGTTTAAACTGTGTTTTAAAGTTTTTCTTTTTAGGTCTGAAAGAGGGAAAGA
>PVHY01002364.1:0-97376 GCA_004024945.1 Uropsilus gracilis | reverse complement strand
TGTGTGTAGCTTGCTTTGTCTAGAGAGAAGCAGGCAGGTAGGTGTAGGCAGTTAAAGTCAGAAAGTCTTCTTTTCACCCACTTTCACTTGCACATGCTCAGCCAGGGTGGTGGACAGATTTTATCAGACTCTGCAAATTACTTGATAGTAGAGAGTTTGTCTGGGTAACGAGTGGCAGGATGGAGTCCTGGCTGACTTGTTCTTAGCTCTGAATTACCAGGTCTGCTTCCTGGTATTTTTAAACCCCAAGTCGTGTGGGCTCCAGACTCCGTGTCTGGAGTTACAGACTTTTTTTAAGATGACAAAGGAACAATTCAACAGCTCCAGTGGAGTTTGCTCATGGAGTCATTTTCATTTTGACTTTGATCTACTAGGTAGCCTGGCAGACAAGGCAGAGGTAAGACTACTTACACGCGGGCCTCGGGCAGCAAGGGTGAAGTGAGGCAGCTGTACACGGGGGCGAAGGGGTGGAAGACGACCCCCCTCTTCATCTTGTTGTCGTACATGCTGCAGGGAAAGCAGAAGGAAAGAACAGCTACAGCAGCTTTAAGCATTTCCTCTTGAAGCGTTGAGTTGGCAGATGTCACCAGGTACCTGGTGACGTACGAGGTGCTCATTCACACTCAGGAGATAAGGGTTCCAGATACACCCTGTCAAAGTATCTTGGGTCTCATAGAGTAGGGCTGAGTGGAGGAGCAGGGAGAATAAGCAAGATAAAGAGGTAAACTGTGTGGTTTGCTAAGTTCTAGACTTGGGGTCAGATACCCTGGCTTGGAGGACAAATATACACGACTTCAGAGAGCACAGGGTCTTTGTCAGAACTAGTCAGTGGCATGAATGTGGTTGTGGGAGGTGTTGCAGAGTGACCCATCCCAGACACAAACCATAGTCTCAGTATAATTGAAATGAGTCTTTATTAACCAGTTGTGACTGCAGTCATTCTGGTGACTGCCTCCCTCCCCAGCATGACATTAGGGAAGAAAGAGCAGCCCCGTCCTTTGGAGACTGGTGGTTATATAGTTTCAGACAGTGAACACATCCTATTTCCAGAAATAGGTATAGAAATAAAGAATATAATTTAGAGCCGGGCACGGTGGCTCGTGCTTGTAAGCTTCAGCCTATGAAGTGGCCGGGGCTAGGGATCGCGGTTTGAGTCCCGCCTGGGGCCCGTAGCGAGACCTAGTTCCAAAAAATAGCTGGGCGTGGTGGTGTGCGCCTGTCATCCCAGCTACCTGGGAAGCTGAGGCTGGGGATTGCTTGAGTCTGTGGTACCCCGGGCAACGAGAGCCTGCAGTTCCACGGGCAAAAATAGCAAGACCTAGTCTCAAAAAAAAAAAAAAAAAAAAAGAATATAATTTAGATAACCATTATCAGTTGTTTACATTAGAAAGGCAAAGAGTGGAGCTGGTAGGGCCAGGCATGGTGATATATGTCTGTAAGTGGCAGCGTAGGAAGCCATGGCTGGGGTCAGGGATAGCGGTTTGAGTCTCAACAGGGGCCTGTAGCGAGACCTAGTTCCAAAAAAATACAGCTGGATGTGGTGGCGCACACCTGTAATCCCAGCTACCTGGGAAGCTGAGGCTGGGGATCGCTTGAGTCTGTGCTACCCTGGACAACGTGAGCCTGCGGTTCCACAGGCAAAAATAGAAAAACCTGGTCTCAAAAAAAACAAAAAAAAAGAATGTAGCTGATAGTTGTTTTTGTTACCCATTTTCCTGGGCTTTACTAGTGCTTAGGAAGGGACTTTAGGGTTCCTTTCACAGACAAAGATTTATGCTCAAGTCACGGAAATCTGGTGTACTGCTGGGGAAGGGCCTGGCCATGTCTGACCTCAGCCCCTCTCCCCTCCATGAGCATTTCTTTCAGGGGTATGAGCATGACATGTAAATGGCAGTCTGCCAATAAAATGTTGTTTACTGGGGCTGGAGTTGCCCTAGGGCAGGAGTCTGCTGAACCCCTGACTCACCAGTTCCAGATAGTACACATGTGTGGGGTGCACGGCCATGCCCTACAGACCAAGGCTTTGGTCATAGGCTGCGTGGAGGAAGGTGTTCCTTCCGTAGAACTTTGCTGTATTATGAAAGCTGTACCTAACAGGGGACGGTGGCTCGTTCTTGTAAGCTTCAGCCTATGAAGTGGCTGGGGCTGGGGATTGAGGTTCGAGTCCTGCTCGGGGCAACACAGTGAGACGTAGTCCCAAAAAATAGCTGGGTGTGGTGGCACGCGCCTGTAATCCTAGCTGCCTGGGAAGCTGAGGCTGGGGATGGCTTGAGTCCGCGGTACCCTGGGCAACGTGAGCCTGAGGTTCCATGAGCAAAAATAGTGAGACCTAGTCTCAAAAAAAAAAGAAAGAAAGAAAAGAAAGCTGTACTAACTGGGTTTCTACAGTTATGCATTAAGCTGTTGGTATGATGAAAATGACAAAGATCACACTTCTTAGTAGAGAAGGGGGTTTGGAAAGGCTGGGGGTTATGGTTTTCAAGTACGGTGTTTGGGGAAAGTGTCAGTGAGAAGGCTACCTTTGATACCTTTGATAATAATCTATGGAGTTGAGACTGTGGGCCATTCAGATATCTGGGGCAGAGCTTTTGGGAACAGTGTGTGCAAAGGTCCTGAGGTAGGACTGTATTTTCCAGACAACAAGGAGGCTAATGTACCAGCAGTGGGATGAGCAATAGGGTGGGGAGATGGAGAGAGAACATGGACCCAGGAGAACCATTGTGAGGTTGGCCTGTTTTCTGAATGAGAGGATTTTGAGCGGAAAGAAGGCACAGCCGGACTAGCATCTGGAAAGGCTCCCTTTGGCAGCTGTTTTGAGAACTAGGGTTGAGATGGAGACCAGGAGGTCAACTAGGAGTATTCAATGACTCCAGCTTTTGAGAGGAAGGTGGTGCAGCCAAGGTCCAGCCCTGGACACATGAGAAGTGGAGATAGTGATGGGCAGCTGGGGTGGGAGGTGGTGCCTTGACTCAGTGGCTCCTGCTTCTGGGCTTTTCCTTCAATCCTATGGGCCAGTGGTTGGTCTGTCTGTAAATTGTCAACTCACCAGGCATGTGATATGGGCACCTGCAACTTCAGAGCAGGGCACGAAAGATCAGCCACAACCAGCAGTACCTCAGTAGCCTGCAGGCAGGTCACCATGATGAGCTGGAGGCCCATCCTCTGCCCCATAGGAAATAAGGGCACTGCCTCTAAAAGCAGACACCATTTTGGGGAGAGGTGAATGCATAAGAAGGGGAGAAATAGCCCAAACAGGTCGTTCATCTTTGAAACCACTGGGTATTTACAAACAAACAAACAAACAAACAAACAAAACTCCCAAAACAAAAAACCCCTCCAAAACCAAAGTGGATACAAAACAACAACAACAACAACACAACAAAACAAAACCAAAGTGGAAAATATTAAGTTACATCTTATATTATATTAAAGATTTTTTTCCATCACAGAGCAAGTGATTTCAGCTAGAGAGGGTTGTTTTTATTTGTTTTATTTTTTTTTCAAGCAAAACTGAATCATTGGCATGTACTTTTTGTTCATAATGAAATCTAGCCCATAGAAACGTTTTAATTAGCTTACACTCTGTGCATGTAACGGAATCTGTTGCTTATATTCTAAAATTGAGAGATTTTACATAAAATGGAAAATCTTTGACTCTGGGAAACCTGAAGCTCTGGCCACTCTGGACCTGTGCCTGGCTGGCAAGAGGCAGTGGATCCCCAGACTGAGGTGTCTGCATGAGGTGTGTGCCCTGGGCTTGACTACTCTGACCACCCCCTTGCAGCCTGCTAACTAATTCATGATTCTATATATTTTCTGAAGGTCTTTTGGGCTTTAGGGCCCCCAGTTTAAATGCCTTAATTAGTTAAATCCTTGGTGGTTTCCCTGATTCATGTATTTATTAAACACCTCTGTGCTGGGAGCTGTGGAAGTAGTCATGAATGAGGCAAGCACAGCATAGACCCTCCCTGCTGAAGCTTGGAGTCTAGAAGCCATGTTTACAGCCAAACACTTGGTGGTGATAACACTCAGTGCTCTGTTGACAGTTCCAACAGGGGTGTTTGGCAGCAATGGAGTCACAAAGGATTTCTTAGAGGAAGTTGTGGCATCTCATAAACCTGTGTCCCAAGTTCTTTGACATTCCACCAATGAGGGGATGAGTCTATATCTTCTTTCCCTGGAATCTAGGCTTTGTGAGAGTCTGAGCCCAACAAAATGTGCCAGAAGTGATATGATGATAACTACTGGGCCCCTAGCTCCAGGGATATGGTGGTTTTTCCTTCCTGTCTTGGGACACACATCATTCTTAGCATTATGTCACCGCCATGTTGGGAGGAAGCCTGCAACCTGTGAAGAGACTCAGAGCAAGAGGATCCAAGACTTTTGGACCTCCATCCTGGCCGAGCTCATAAGTGACAGCCAGTCCCAATTTGGCACCTACAGGGTTGGGCATTCTGGAAAAGGATCCTTCTAGCTGCCCTGGTGAGTGCTGGTTGGAGCAAATCCCTCCTCCTACCCTGCTGTTTTGAGCATTTGCTCATACTGATAGTTAACAGGAACAAGACAAAATATTACGCTGAAATATGATGTTCTAATGGGAATGGACTAGATAACTAGTGAGGGGAGGGGGGTCAGGGTTGGAAAACACAAGGTGGGGGTAGGGCAGAAGGAGCAAGAAGGGGCTAGAAACCAAGGACTTGCCTATCCAGATCCTGCAGTATCCACTCAGACTTTGTATTCACCCCACGAGGAATGGCAGCCATGGGAAGTTTTATGCTGGGAGAAATTTCTTTCAGAAAGACCGGTTTCAGCTGGATAAAACCAGCTCCAGCTGGTTCAAACCAGTTCCAGCCAGATCAAACCGGTTCAAACCAGTTCCAGCTGGTTCAAACTGGTTCCAGTCAGAGCAAACTGGTTCAATCTGGATCACCGGGCCAAGTCATATCAAACAGGTTTGAACCAGCTGAAATCAATCTAAAGCTAAATGAGCCCCCTCAATCTAAAGTTAAATGAGCCCCCTCCAAAGGGTGGAGTAGACGGAGTCTGATGCAAACCTTTCTTGACTGGCCAAAGCCATTTTGACCAGGCTGAGGCTGGTGTCAACGATTTAAGACCTTTGGAGCCAACTCCAAATGGTCCAAACCAGATAGAGCCAGCTCAGCCACATTCTGCTCGTATCCAACTGGCTCAAGACAGCTCTGTCTGGCTCACACCACTTCAGCCAGCTCAAGGTGTTTCTCACTGGCTCAAACCTTGAGAGCTGACTGCAGTCAGCTCTGACAGCCTCCATCATTTCTGAGGGGCTCTCAAATGACTCAAATCCGCTAAATCCTGACTGATCCATTCAAGCCTCTTGAACTGTTGATGACTGGCCCAAATACGGTTACAACCAGATCAGACGGATTCAAGCTGGTTCCAACCAGTTCCAGCTGGATAAAACAGTCCAGCTGGATAAAACCAGTTCAAACTGGTTCCAACCGGACCAAACTGGATCCAGCCAGTTCAAACTGGTTCCAGCCATATAAAACCAGTTCCAGCCAGCTCCAACTGGTTCCAGCCTGATCAAACCGGTTCCACTGGTTCCAGCCAGTTCAAACAGGTTTCAGTCAGATGAAACCAGTTCCAGCCGGTTCCAACTGGTTCCAGCTGAATAAAGCCAAGTCAAACCGGTTCCAGCCGGATCAAAGCAGTTCAAACTGTTCCAACCGATTCCCCTCCAGATAAAACCAGATCCAGCCAGTTCAAACCGGCTCCAGTCGTATAAAACCAGTTCCAGCCAGTTCCAATCGATTCCAGCTGGATCAAACCTGTTCCAACAGGTTCCACCAGTTCCAGCCAATTCAAACAGGCTTTAGCTGGTTCCAACCAGTTCCAGCTGGATAAAACCGGTTCCAGTCAGCTTGAACCGGTTCCAACTGGATCAAACCAGCTCGAACCGGTTCTAGACAGATCAAACTGGTTTTAGCTGGTTTCAACCAGCTCCAACTGGTTCCAGCTGGATAAAACTGAGTCAAACCAGTTCCAGCTGGTTCCAAACAGCTCAAACTGGTTCCAGCCAGATCAAGCTGGTTCCAGCTGGCTCAAACTGTGAGATCAAACCAGTTCCAACCGGCTCCCCTGGATAACTGGGTCTAACCAGTTATAGCTGGTTTGAACTGGTTTCAGCTGGATCAAACTGGTTGCAGCCGGTTCCAGCCAGCGTAAACTGACTCCAACTGGGTCAAACCAGTTCCAGCTGGTTCCAACCGGTCCCATCTGGATCAAACCGGCTCAAACTGGATCGAATCAGTTCCCCCTGGATAAAACTGGTTCTGACCAGTTATAGCCGGTCCTAACCGGTTTCAGCTGGATCAAGCCATCTCAAACTGGATCAAACCAGTTCCACCCAGATAAAACCGGTTTCAGCCAGATCAAACCAGTTCCAACTGGTTCCAGCCGGATCAGTCAGCTCAGACCAGTTCTGAATGGCTCGAACCTGCTGAGTAGCCTCAAGCTGGTCCAATCCCTTTCTTGTGGCGAATTGGCTCAAACCGTTTTTGAATGACTCAGATGAGATTCAGGCCCGGTCAACATGGTTCTGACTGGCTACAACCAGTTGAGCTGGCTGAAACCATTTCTGACTGGCTCAATCAAGTTAGATGTGGCTCAAATCACATGCAGCCAAATAGGACTGAGCAGTTCTGTGCATTGTAGACTGGCTCAGATCACTTCAGGTTGGCACACAGCTTTCCAGACTGTCTCAGACCCGCTTGAGCCAGCTCAAACCTCTTGAGAGGCATTTCAGCCAGTGAAGCATGGTTCTGTGCCTCACATCACTTCCATCTGGCTCAAATGGATTCAAAGCACTTCTGAGTGACCCATTCGAGCCACTCGAACTATTGATGACTGCCCCAAATCCGGTTACAGCTGGATCAGACCAGGGTGTGGCATAAAATGGGGCAGAAGACACAAAACCCAGACCATATTAGGAATTTACCTGCTTCTGAGAATTTGAGGCCAGACCTGGGGGTCACAGAGCTAATGCCTCAACAGGACCCACATTTAGTTCTGCTGATTGTCTCTTCCATGGGCTGTTTATTCAACCACTGATGAACATGTTTGCTGGCTAGGTCTTGGGGGCGTGAGCTGTGTCCCCCAGCATTTTGGATTCTTCTGTGATTGGGATTTTATGTAGCTTTAGAATACATAGGAATGAACTCAATTTTACACTCTGTAATCTGTATTTATCTATCCTCTCCATTTCAATCATAAGACAGATTCTTCCCATTGTTCCTCCCCCTCCCACTTCTCAGCTGAATTTGTGGTTGAAAAATGAGGTCACTGAGCAAGGGGTGGGGGAGCTGCTTGCAGACAGGAATCTTGGGGGACTTGTTTGCTTTCCTTTTTCCTCTGCAGAGTTTGTCAGACTTAAAAAAAATTGTCCAAAAGAACTTATCCTATGGTCTTAGATACGGAGAAAATAGTTCCTTTTGCTTTCATGATACATACGATCAGATACTTTGTTTTTTAAAAAGGAATTTGTTAGAGAACACTTGTATTTTGAATTCTTCTGTGATTGCAGTTTTATTTATAGCAGCGTAGCTCTTAGATGTGAGGTGTCTGCCTCACATTAAGATTTTTAGCCATGAATCTGAGGATGTTAGGTAACAGAAGCCCAAAGAGATCCAATTTACTTGATTGCTTAAAAACAGCTCATAATAATACACATGTCCCATGTGCCATAACAAGCTGGGTATCATTCATGTGAGTGAAGAGAGGCTCGGAGAGGGATAGCAACTTGCTTAAAGCTAGACAGCCATTTTGGGAATGTCAGGACCTGTGCTTGTATCCCGTGTTCTGTATTTAACAGTAGGGATAATCTCCCCATGCAATGCTATTTCTGTAACTCTGTCCACCCCACCTGCAGTTGATGGCCCAATTTGGTAATGATCTCCAGTTTTATTTTGAATAACTAGCCTTTTACAGCTCATAAAGTCCACTGGCTAGGTCGTAGCCAGGCCAGAGTCGACAAGAGGAGTGTTTCATGCATATTTAAACTTATTAAGCTTTAAATAAACCAGGTCTCGCTCCCTGAAACATGAATTGGAGAGGGAAGAACTGTGGTCTCTGACCAGGGATGAACAGCCCCATTCAAACAAGCGAACCGTTAACAACCACACTCTTCAAATAGTCTCTGGAGGATCTGAAATAACCACCCCCCCACCTCCCCGCACCCCCATCCCCATTTCCCAGCTTGATTGTGTGCCTGTTCATCTGAGCACAACTCTTGTGAAAGAAAGAGCTGTGAACTGGTTCCTGCGCTTTATTCCAGAGGCCCCAAACTCTGTGGGCAGCACTGATCAAGAAAGGCAGAATAGGGGCCAAGGTCTTGGGGGACCCTCATGGGAAGAAGCAGCAGCTCTCTGGTCAGTGAGTTACCTCTGTGTCCTGTGCTCCTTTAGCCCATCGGACTGGAGTTCAAGTGGCTGGGGGAGGGGACTCAAGTCTAGACTGGTTTGCCTCCTTTTCCATGCTGAAAATACGCTTCATTCTTTTGGCAAAAGGTCACTCCACTGTCTCTTCCTTTCTCAGCCCTAGCCCTCCTAACCAGGCATGCTGCCTGGAGGAAACCCCAGTGACTGATGACACCCACTTCTAACCATGCCAATTTTTGTCATCAGTGAACTTCCATTCAGGATCAAAGATTGTTGAGAAGCTCTTGGGATTCTTTCCAAGTTCCCCTTTCATCCCTTAAACTTGAGGGAGTGAGCTGTGTGAAATAATAGAATACATACACACACACACACACAAAACCATCAGTTCAAACACCACTGCACCAAAACCTTTCAAACTGTCCATTTTGTTATGTACTTGTATATATATATTGTGTATATATATACAACATATATATTACATATGATATATATTATATATAGTCATTGGTAAGAAGTGGATTATTTATATATGCAATTATATAGTATATATATAATTATATATGTATATATACTATTATCTATATACTAGATAGACAATAGTATATATATACAATAGTATATATATTATATATGATATATACATAATATATACAATAATATATCATATATACACTATATATAATATATATTATATATAACATAGTATATATTATATACATAGTATATATTATATATAGTCTAATATATACACTATATATAATATATACATAGTATATATTATATATAGTATATAATTGTATATATAGTATATGTATACATAGTATATGTATACATATACTATATATACAGTACATATAGTATATACTACTATACTATCCATATTATAGTCTACTATATATTATACATATACTATAGTATATACTATATATACTCTATGTATTATGTATATATAGTATATGTATATATCATCATATATACATATATATTTTGGCAAATATGTATATACATATATACACAATACATAATTGTGTATATATAGTATATATATACATATACATGTATACACAATTACATGCTACATATAATAGTATATATACTATTGTAATGCATATAATACATATAGTATATATTATATGTATTGTATATACCATATATACAATATATATTATATATACAAGTACATACCATATATAAGCTTGTAACATATATAAGCATATATATACAAGCATGTGACATATATACATACAAGCACATAACATATGTATATATATATGAGCACGTAACATAAAATGGACTGTTTGAAAGGCTGTGGTGCAGTGGCATTTGAATTGATGGTTGTACAACTATCACCCAAACTAGTTCCAAAATAGTTTCATTCCCCACCCCCAAAGCCACCCTGTCCCCCTTGAGCAGTCATGTCATTCCCCCCACCCCACTCAGAGCAGCCCATCTCCTCTTAGTCCTGCTGGGAGCCATGGCTGCTCCATCCACTTACCTCAGAAGATTGTCCCTGTAACGGGCTTCAGGGAGCATTTTGGCTGGTTGGAATTTATGTCTTTCTTCTTCTTGCAGCTTCTGAAGTTGCTGCTGTTGTTTTTTCCGTGCATTCTCCTCTTTCAGCATGGTGAAATATCCTCGGCCTATCTTCACTGACTGCATCATGATGCTGGGTAGAGAGGGAGAGAGACAAGAGTTGACTATTAAGACTGTACCCTGTTGCTGGGCACGGTGGCTCGTGCTTGTAAGCTTCAGTCTATGAAGCGGCCGGGGCTAGGGATCACGGTTCGAGTCCCGCCTGGGGCCTGTAGCAAGACCTAGTTCTAAAAAAAATAGCTGGGCGTGGTGGTGCGCCCCTGTAATCCCAGCTACCTGGGAAGCTGAGGCTGGGGATTGCTTGAGTCTGTGGTATGCCGGACAACGAGAGCCTGTGATTCCACAGGCAAAAATAGCAAGACCTAGTCTCAAAAAAAAAAAAAAAAAAAAAGAAAAAAAAAGAATAAGTAAAAGACTGTACCCTGTTGTCTTGGAACTGATAACCCCATTATTGTGCCTGGTAATCCTTCTCCTGCCTTTAGAATTTCGGAGTTGATAGACCTGAACTCGAATTCTGAGTTCTTGCCAATGGCAAAGACCAAATTATGTCATCTCTCCAGGTCGCAGTTCCTTCATCACCCCACCATTCAACAATATATAAAGTGCCTGCTATGTGCCAGGCACTCTGCTCGGTGCTATAAAATGAGTACAACAACTCACACCCCAGGACTAGATATCTCCATGCCTGGAAATGGGTCAGGAGGTGCTTAAATGCTCGCCTTTGCTTCCCATGACTGCAGAAGCTGAGTAAATGACATCTAGAGACTCGCTAGAGCCAAGTGCCAGATGACAGTGATAATAATGCCTTATCCACTGTTCGCCCATCAAAGGTCTTGACACAGCCTCATGTGTGGACATTCTGAGACGATGCTTTCTAGACCCCTCTCCCTCCTGGGTTGCAGATGGTAGTGCTAAGGTGAAGCTGTGATGTCATGGCTGTGTGCATGTTTCCCTGTCTGTCCTGTCCATCTGTCTGTCTGGACATTGCCAGGCACCATATTGAACCATGTTCCCAGGCATGACTGTTGGTTCAAAAATTCAGTTTTGTTGTGTTCCCCAAATTTCTAGTGAGCTACCAGGGTGCACTGTGCTGCTTATTGGGGACATATTGATGAGCAAGATGCTGGGTCCCCCAGTGCAGTGTTCATGGTCTGGGGGAAAGAGATGAAAAGTCAGTGGTAACAGAGTGAGGAACCTGGGAAGGACTCTGGACTTTGTAGGAGGAGGCTCCTAATTCAGACTAAGGGGTGGTTAACGACATCTTCCTGAACTGAATGATATTTCCTTTTCCTCTTTCCCTCTCCTGGTCTTACTCTGCACTCAGTTTTGAATGGGAATCTTTCAGCTAACTGATGGCTAGATTATAATAGAATTAAGTAATCCCTGCTCATTTGCTAAGAAGAGTTAAAGTATTACTGGGGGCATTTTTTATTTCAGCAGAAGGTTTGTGTAATTGTCCCTCAGAATGCTGGGAGGCAGCATGTGGGACTTTGACAGTACTTTTCAAAGCATCTCACAGGTGGCAGCCAAGTATTCACTTTCCAGGCACTCATTTCTCTGAGAGGCATTTTCTAAACACCTGTTGTTTCAGGCACCGATGAGGATCATGCTGTTACATAAATCAGTCTATTCCCAGAGATTTCATGGTATGAAGGAGGATGCATACCCACAAATGTACTCCAAACACAAAGAGCTATGGGAATCTAGAGAAATCTCGGGAAGCTTCCTGGAGTAGGTGACATATAAGATGGGTAAGAATTTACCAGTAGGAAACCATGAAAAATGGCATACCAGTGGTTGGAATAGTAGTTGTATCTGTGGAGAGGTATATCCTAGACTAAATGTGTTCTCCTTAAATGTATATGTTGCAAACCTACTCTCCAATGTGATAGCGTCAGAAAGCAGGGGTTGGGCAGAGGTGACTAGGATTATATAGGATTGTTAGGGTAGAGCCCCTGTGCATGGGATTAGTACTTTTTAAGTGTCACAAGAGAGCTTGTTCCCTCTCTGCTCTCTGCCTTGTGAGGCTAGAAGGAGAAGTCAGTAGTTTGCAACCTGGAATGAGGTTCTCCCCAGAACCCAGCCCTGCGGGCACCTTGATCTCCAACTCCCACCCTTCAAAATAGTGATACATTTCTGTTGCTTTGAAGCAGTCATGGTAGTTTATAGCAGCCTGAACTGACCAGGAAGGGGACTCTGAGTGTGGCCTGTTTGGGAAGCTCGGGATCTTTTAGATGCTGGGCACAGATGGTATGGGTGAGAGGGCAGCGGAAGTCACCATGAGGCAAAGAGGCAGGGCAGTTTCTTTTTAAAAAATATATATAATTCATTTTATTTTTCCAAACTGATTGCACATATATATTTTACATTGCTGTCTACCCTGAGGTTCTCCACCACCTTGTCACCCTTGAACCATTATCTTACTCTTGCGTGCCCATCCCCTCATTTTAACAGCAGCCCCCCCCTCCCCTGCTCTATGCATCACTTCTACTAACAGTTTGTTAATTTTACATTTTTCTTGTACTTTTGTTTGTTTTCCCTCTATCCCCCATCTAGGCGAGATCATCCAGCATTTCTTTTTCTTTTTGGTTTATTTCTGCGAATATGATTCCTTTTAGGCCCATCCATGTTATCACAAATGCATCAAATTTGTCTTTTTTGATTGATGAATAATTCTCCATTGTGTACATAGACCACAACTTTCTGAGCCATTCGTTTGTTTTGGGGGCATTGGGTTGTAAATAGCGCTGCAATAAACACCTGTGTACAGGTGTTCTTTTGAATGAGAGTTTCTGTATCCTTTGGGTAGATTCCCAGAAGTAGAAGCATTGAATTGAATGGTAGCTCTATTTTCAGTAGATTGCATGTCCTCCACACAGCTCTCCATAGTGGCTGGACCAGTTTGCGTCCCCACTAGCAGTGTCATGTATCCCTTTCTCTTCAAATCCACGGCACGGCAGGTTCTGTCTGAAGTGAGACTGGGAATGCTCCTTACAGTCAGCTCCAAGCTGAGCTGGTCTGTAGACGGTCAGAAGGCTTCTGATGCAGCTGATCAGCCTTTGCTTTGGCAAATCTCACCAGCTTGTCCTGCTGATACCTTTCCTGTGGCCACTGGGTCCTTGGCTAACCAGGTGACTTATCTTTGATGGGAACATGCCAGGGGATCCCCTTAAGCTCCCTTGCCATTGCCAGTGGTGGTCCAGAAGGGGTGGGCCACCATCTTCAAGAGCAGAGTGTGGGGCAGGCCTAAGGAGATTCAACATTTGTGACAAGAGACACGGCAGGGGGAGGGGCTCAGGGGCCACTCAGTTCTGATTCTGTGCTAAGTGAAAACCTTGGCTTTCCCTGCAGAAACTGCAACCCATTAGAACCTGAAGGGATGTGCTGTGGGCTGAGTTGTGTGCCTCCCACCCTGCCTGTAGGTTGAAGTCGTAACCCCTGGCACCTTAGATTAGTTGGAAATAGAGTCACTGCAGAGGTAATCAAGATGACGTCATTTTGGAGTAGGGTTGCTCCCCCCCCCCCCCCCCCGTTGTGTAATGTGATAGGCAGCCATCTGAAAAGGGAGATTTTGAACATAGAGATGCATGCCCATAGAGATGCATGCCCATCCATAGGGTGGATGCCCTGGAAAGATACGGCAGAGATCAGGTGACACTTCTCCTGGCTAAGGAGCACCAGGCCGTGCCATCAACTGACTAGGAGCCAGAGGGGTTCTTTCTCCCCCCTTAAAAGAAAACCAGCCCCTGCTCCTGAAATCCAGTGCAAGAGCCACTAACCAACAAACACAGGTCCGCATCACCGGCCCTAAGCAGTTGCCACGCAAATGCAGCTTAACGACAGGGTTTATTACCAAGAGGATTCAACAGGGAAAACAAAAAGTCCTCAAAGCCACAAGTGACCATTTCAGTCCCAAAGACACATGTCTAAGATGGTGCCCTTTGCCCCTCCAAAACTGAGGCAGGCACTCTGCAAAGTCCCGTTTTTCTCCGGAGTCTTCTCTTTTCTTCTCTCTCCAGTGTTTGAAGCTGCTCTGCTTCTCCAAGGCTCTTCAAATTTCTTCCACAATTGCTGCTGCACAAATCAGCTTTCCACATCCCTGGCCATCTCAGGTACCAGCTCACTATGTCACCTTGCTATGGTGCCACACTCGCCACACCGACTGCTCTTCTGCTGGTCACCATGGCTTCTTGCCACCTCCAGCTCACTCTTCAGGGGCCTTCCCCTGGCCAGGCCACATGGGCCTGTTCTCTCAGTCTGCCATTTTCGTCTTCTTCCTTTCCTCTTTTTCTCTTCCTATCCTTGCTCCTTCCTTTTATCTGACTTTTGGTGCTTCTTACTTCTTGCGGGGACTTTCTCTCAGACTCTGCCCACCAGGGTACTCTGGTGCCAACACAATTTTTTAAAACTGCATCACTCACAACCCTGTATGGCTCCTGACGCCTTGACCTTGGACTTACGACCCCCAGCGCATGATACAATGACGCTTTATTGTTGCAGTCCCGGAGCTTGTGGTGGGTGTATCTCTGTGACAGCCGAGCTCACTTGCCCTGTGTGGTCAGACACCGATGACCACAGCCCTGAGACATCCTGCCTCTTTATCTTCTTTGGCGGCAAGGTCCACAGCATCCTTATTAAATTAATTTGGTAATAATTTGGTAATAAGTGACAGACTGAACATCCTTACTGCAGTAAATAAAAGGGGTTTCACCCCGTGTACCAGATCCTCAGCTGGACATTTATTATATGTCAGAGTCTGGTATGAGGTGCTTTATTATGTGTCAAGGCCTGTTGAAGGCAGAGGCAGTACAAGGTGAACACCTCATCAAAGAATTCACTGTCTTTACCTCTGCATCACACTTATTTTATTATAGCAACAAATAAGAGATTTATGTGACTGTTTATGCCCTTCTAAAAATGATAAAAGGCAGACAATTAAAATGGTAACAAAAGCAGATGATGGGAAAACCAAGATGACAAAACCAGTTAAAGCAAGTCTCAAAGCCCATGCTACCATGAACTCGTGCACAAATCTGGCCCCGAGCATCCTGGCATCCTGGTGGCCAATGCAAAAAAGGGGAACACAATTCTTTCTGTGATTCTTAATGACCATAATATTTGCAAAAAAAAAAAAAAAAAAAACCAAAAAAAACAAAAAACAAAAAACAAACTCTTGAGAGTAGCTGACCTCTCCCTTGTGCTGAAACTGGGAAGAGGCTTCTTTCAAGGGTCCGCTGGTCAGGGAGGACATGGTGAAAAGCCAAGACAGCAATTAACCTCCAGATGCAAATGGCTGTTGGATGCTCTTATCAATTCACTCGCAGGAAGGGTTAGGGGAGTTGGCGATGGCCAATTTGAGCAAGCGAGCAAGTTCTCTCATGGACTTGCAGCCCCCTTTTAACCATTCAGTCAGGCCAGCTGCTCACTCTTCTGGAAGGACCCGAGTAAGAGATGAGAGCAGAGCTGTGGGGGATGGTCTAGGCGGTCCTGTCAGACACTCTAATCTATTCTGGGAACTTCAGGCTTCGGGATGTTCATTCCTCGGGCTGTGAAGTGCTCCCCTGGAGCCATGGAGACCCATTTAAACATGCTTAATATTTTAGCAAATTCCCACTTAGTTCCTTTGTATGTTCCTTACATCTTCTTCATCATTATTGCTGATTGCCAGGCTATTTGTGTGAAGGGAGCTATTTGCAGGGAAGAGCAGTTTCTGCCTTTAAATCCACTCACCCGGAGGCCCCCTGCTCACTGCTTTCCACGGTGTAAAATTCCCCTGGCTCCCATCGCAAGAGGAATGGTGGGGAGTGAGATAATTAACTGCATCAGGCAAGGGAAGGAAGAATCAGGTCATAAAATGGAAAGTTCCCCTACTCAAGGCAACTTCCCCTTACCCGATGCATGGGGGGAGGGATGTTATGTTTAGGGGACAGATGTTCGCTGTTTGGGAGTCTGTGTGTGAGCTGATGAAAGGATGCTCACTTTGGAGACAGACTTACTCATTAGGGCTTAGCTGGGACAGACCAAAAGCACAGATAGAAAGCACTTCAGGTTTCACTATACCTTTGGACTTAGGGCCAGTATGTACAACGGTAAGGCTCAGGGGGTTGGGGGTTGGGGGGGGGTGGTTAGCCTCTGGATGGGATCCACTTCCTTAGGCAGGTTTAACATCTTTCAGAGCCAAAACCTCTTCATCTTTCAGTGAGGTGAGGAAGAAAAACAGAATGTTCCACATCAAAATATGCATTTTTTGGCACATATATATATATATATATATATATATATATATATATATATATATATATATATATATATATATATATATATATATATACACATAGAGAGAGAGAGAGAGAGAGGAGAGAGTTGGGAGAGACTGCAGTTATAAGAGCAGCTCTACAAACCTAATAGAAATTAGCTTTTTGTAAGGGACCACTTACATTTATCAGAGAGATGTCCATTTATAAGTCAAGGATAGGATTCCCCAATATGTTCAGATCGGCCTTTCCAGAATACATCACTTTAACGTGAATTGTTTAGAACTAAGGTCAACTGAAACCCTTGCAAGCTCACCAATTTTTTTTCACCACTCCCTTAACTACCAAAAAGAATGGAAATTTGGGACCTTACTCTGAATTATGGTTGCTACCAGAAATGCATTTCTATATGAAACACATATGTGGTGGGGGAAATATTTCACTACAGAGTATCTGCTCCTCATCATGTGAGTCTACTCCAATCTCCTTGAAGCCCAGACCCCTTCCCCATCTCTTAGTTCAAGGATATATACCACCATTTCACCTCAGAGTCTTTGGAATTCTCACTGCTATGTAGATTCCATGTATGCACAGAATCAAGTTAATTTTTTTCCTTCTCTAATCTCCCTGATATTAATTATATTGATTGACCAATCTGAGAAGAAACCAGTGGGGTACAAGGAACTTTCCTTTCCTGCCTTATAAATTGAAGGGTTGTTGGCAGATAGGACTTGACTGGAGATTTGAAATAAGCTGTTCCATTGCATCTATAACAAGTGCAAACTCACTATCTTGCTCAGCTGCAAAGAGTGAGAAAGTCTTGGAACACACTCGAATCCAGCTAACCCCAACCTCTAGAACCAACCCAGAGTTAAACCTACAGACATATGAGTAAGGAAGAAATACTTATTGGAATTTTCTGATTTTGTTACATGGAATTATGGTGAAAAAACTGACCAATACCTCATCCATTGCAAGATATACTATCATTTTACCAACCACAAAGATGGAAAACACACACCAATGAAGTTAAGAGATGATTTTACACTGCACCCACACTTCAGAGATCTTAAGATATGAAGATACTCTTTTTCCTTAGATAATATAAAATATAATGTTAAGAAAGAAATTGCCTAGAATCTGAGAAAAGGTGGTTTGGAACAAGATCTGGCAATTAAGAGTCCCTTCTGACAAGTATCTGGCTCATCAGATAAATATTTGAGCAACTTTGATGAGATTAAATCTGGGAAGCTAGATTTACCCACACAGCTGGTCCAACAGACTTCTAAATGAGACAGTGCTCCCTCGAACAGTGCTCCTGCTAACAGTGCTGCCTAGCTTCTCAAAGTGTGGTCCCTGGACCAGCAGCACCAGTAACATCTAGGAGTGTGGAGGAGGACCACACTCCATCTAGGAGGACCATCTCAGGTCGTGTCCCAGACCTCTAGAATAAGAATGTGAATTTTAATAGGATTCACGAGCTGAAGTCTGAGATACCACAGTCTTGCTACCTTTTCTCCCTATTAAAAACAACAACAACAACAACAAAAAGCTCTCTCCAGAAAGAAATCTTTCAACTGGCTTTATTAGAAGCACAATTCCCTTGTCTCAAGTTTGAAATGAAACTTTGACACATGCCAGCAGTCAATTCATCTCAGCAAGCTCTTTAAACCCATTTGTCAGAGACAGGCTTGCCCTTTGCCATCACGCTGCTGGCACTGTCTCCCATCACCTGAAGCAGCCTCCATCAAGGAAACTAGGACTGAAGCCACCAGAAAAGACAGACCCAGCTATCTGTGCAGAGGCACTGTGAGTGAAAGTGGGAATAACAAAGACTTTTTGACTTGGTTAAACACCATACAGGCCTGCTTCTCTCTATGAAGCAGGCTACCAACAGGCCATTCACAATTGCCTTTACCTTGAAATAGCCACACCTATGCCTGCTTCTCTCCCTAGGAAGCAGGCTACAAGCCGGCTATTTACCTTTAACCTTTGCCTTAACCTTGAGCCCCTCTGCCTTCTCTCTACAAAGCAGGCTGTAACAGTTAATTAGCATTTACACTGATGACCTTTACCATTGATATGCAAAAGCCAGCCAGCTGCTCTCTGCTTTCAGCTCCAAAAACTGCAGAAAAGAAAAACTTAAAAACACAGTTTAAACTACACTCGTGGGTTCTTTCCACCATCCCCAGCCTTCTCAACCAAAATACCAAACCAATGCAAGACTATCAGTGCAGACTAATTTATTTCTAACAAAGTGATTTCTAATTATCCTAATAATTACAAAAGAAACATGTAAGACTCAGATTACTTCAATATTGTTCAAAACCTTTCTCAGCATTGTCCAAAGTCCTTTCCCAGATTGCCCAGAAATCCTCAGTCTCTCAGTCCTGATCATCTCACCAATGTCCAGTCAGAGTTCATCTCCAGATGCTTGAAGGCATGTTCCTTTGGCTGCTCCTTTGACTTGCTCCTCCTTGTCTTCCACACTGTGTTCTCCTTGTCTTCCAGGTAGCAGAAACTCCATGGTGCCAAACCAGCAAAGTTCACTTTCTTCTCAGACCTAACTTTTGCGCGGCCTCTTTCAGACACAAGTCAAACTCAGCAAAACAAACTCCAACAGAGTTCTAATCTGCAAACTCCTTAACTGCATTCAGCACACCTGCTGCCAGCCTGGGTCAGCCAAAGGCTACAGGCCCCCAGGCCTGGCCATGTCCACATGGCTCACATCTTTACAAGATGGCCGATTCCCATCTCTCCTCCATTGAACCTTTCTCTCCATCCAATCTCCATATTGCCTCTGAATCAGAATTCGAATCCCTCTCTTTGTTTGCACACACTTTATATACCCTGATTTCCTGCCTTCCAGGAAACCTGTTTCACCTTGACCATTCACTTCTTTCTCCCCCTGCATCTCCCTGAAGGGAAATCCCAACTAAGGTCATTCTCACATTTTAGCATCTGTCCTTGAAATCTGCAATCTTAAACAGGAGACAATGGGGGAGGGGGAGAGCACACCCTATCATGAGCAGCTACAAAGTCTTTGGGAGTTAGTTAGCTGAGGGAACTCAAGCTTCACCCATAATGGGGGAGGGAGGAGCATGGGATTCACCGCAGCAAATCACTTCGTTAAAAACCAACAACCCAGATGTACTTAACAAGAAGAAAATCTTTTAATGTTACGATGGCCCTTCATCCAGCTGGTTTGCACTCATGTTCCCATCTCCTCTGCCTGCTAGAAATATGGGGCTATAAAGCAAGGGGTGCTTGACTGGGGAGGCAGCATAGCATTAAGATGAACCAACACTCCTTGCAATCTGATTTCAGGGATGCCCTGCTTTTGCAGAAGGGAATTGCCTACCTGGGAAATTTTCACTTAACAAATTTGACTGTTTTCAAATAATAGCGAATAACTCAGCTTCTTCCCAGTTTGTGAAGGCCGGGAGAGCCCACTTTATCTGGCTGGTTTGCGCTTTGCTCTGTCAGCCCACCCAGACATATTGATTTCTGAGGAGGAGAGGGCAAACGTGATGTAACGAAGGAATCTGAAACAGCATCCTTAAAGTCTTGATTTTTCAGTCAACCCATACTGGTAAATTAATAACGCAGCCCCATTCAAAGGCGCAGAGCAAAAATATTTTGCATTTAAATTCCCGCATTAGAATGCCCTGTTTATACAATAACTTAATAAATCTAGCAGGGCTGCCGAATTGACAAGAAGGTGAGAATCATTCATTAAAATGCAAATGCAATTGAGATGAAATTTGGAATACATTTATTACAGTAATTGAACTTCAGTCAACTGTAGTCACAACACAGATTTTGAACTGTCTTTCAGACAAAAGAATGTGTTGTATTATCTCCCCCTCCCCAAGTTAATATCTTTGTCAGCATGCAAATTAAAGCCATTTCCTGAGTGCTAATGATTTGCAATAGAGGATTTCACTCTTCTTTATAGGACAAGATTGCCAGAGATAAAGGTCAAGGCTTACACAAAAGATTGTTCTGGTAGCATATTGTGTATACAGCAAATTGATTGCAAACATATTCTGAATGCTTCCTGCAACGACATTCGTATTAAATCACATCTGATCACCTCTTTACCATCCCTGGGTCATTTGCTAATTGTCGGCCCAACAATGCGGAGCTTTTCTGAGTTAGGATTTTGTTTCTGAGATCAAAAGTTTCAGATTGGGGTTCTTGCTTTTGTGAAGGACTCGGTGCAAAGAGAATGACCCCTTCATGGGTTCCTTTTGATGATAAATCGTGTAGAAGAAAGATGCTACTGGGACTGTGATAAAGGGACAGAAAACTTGACTCTCAATGGAGAAGTGACTTCAGCTCTTTGAGTTTTATCCTTTCTTTTTCTTTTACAAAATTCATGTGGCATTTCTGAGGTCTGAGCAAATGGCACACTGTTGGAACTGTTTTGCAAAGAGACAAGAACGATGTGAGGAAGTCACTCTAGGGTGCCAAAAACAACCTGTTTCCCTCATAAAATGGAGAGATTATTCTGCCTCCTCCTTTACCCCCTTCATCTCCATTAATTGAACATGAAGTCCACTAATCGGTCATGTCAACTCCTTCCTAAATGTCACCTGTCTTCCTGTTGCCACTACCCTCTCCAGAAACCATCACTTATTATCCCTATTGTTTTCAGTAGCTTCCTACCTGGTCTTCCTCCTTCCCAATCCATTGTTCACTTATCTGCCACAGAACTCCCTCATGATGCTTATCAGTGTGCTCCACAGGTTAGAGGAACACTGAGGAGCAAATTCCAAGCCAGTGTATTTTTTTCTGAATGGACTTCACCACTATCTCCTGGCAGAGTAGATCTCAGGCACCAAGGACTACAACTCCCAGCATGCCATGAAATTGACTTTCTAAACAGGGGCCTCTGGGAACTGTGGGTGGATTTAAGCAGCCATGCTTGCCTTAAAACTAAGCACATGTAATCATTCCTTCTTACTTTTCCTGCTTCAGTTTGCACTCCAGTGTCTCAAGTCAGACAGCACTGATGGTAGGATGTGTTGACCAGTCTTTCTCTTCTCACTCCCCTTATAAATAAACCGTGTTAAAAATATTTGTCTCTGAATGCCCATTTTGGGGTCTTGTCCTGAGTTCCTAAATGGAGGGGTGAGGACTTACAACCCAGGACACTCCAGTTTTCCCTGGGAGTTACCCTGTAACAAGTCTTTCAAAGAATTCCCACTGTCTCTAGACACCTTTTCATGGAAATAATGTCTTTTAAGATCTGGGCTAAATTTCTAACTACTTCCTCAGTCATTCATTTGCATCTCTTTAGCTCTCAAAATTATTTCTTCCTGCAGAATCTTCTCCCCCTTCTTCTGAGTCCAAGACTTGGGGGAACCATCAATTTGTTAAAGTACGGATCCGGGATTCCAGCAGTAACAGTACACGAGTGATGCAAAGGCAAGAGGTATTTATTTTCTGACTTAAGTCAGGGTCCAGCACTGACCTGGATCACCGATGAAGCGGCTACATCATGGTGAGTGAGGACCCCAAGCCCCCATGCAGTTCTCTTTTAGACCTTAGCGAGGGGCTTGGGGATATGCGTACCATTTGGGTTGGCTAGTAAGGGGCTTGGGAATGCATATACCATTTGGGTTGGCTAGCAAGGGGCTAAGAGATAAGAGTCTTATCTGGTTAGTGAGGGGCTTTGCCATATAAGGGTATGTTGCTGGCTGATGGCCAATGATGCCATATATGTTTGGCTTCTGGCTGACATGGCCCTTATGTCCATATAAGGTTGGCTCACCTGCCCCTTTCCATAAAAGCCTAACTCCCCCCCCCCCCAAATGGCTGCTTGCTATCCACTAACAAAATGGTTATCATTTAATAGTTAACAAATTGTTGATCAGTTACTCCTCCCTTGTCCCCAGCTCCAGGCTAAGTCAAGTGTCTCCTCTGTGTACCCACATTTCCCTGTGCCTATGTGTTCTCCATTTTTGAACTCATTGCACTACAGGGTAATTTCTTTGACTGCTTTTCCAAGTGGACTGTGGAGTCCTTGAAGATAGTGGCTGGCAGAGGGTAGGACATCAGTATTTTCTGGCTTACCTTCCCTACTTCTCTCTTCCTCCAAATGGTGGAAAGTGTAAGTTGCCTACCCAATATCCAGATCCACAGGTTTCTTAGTAATAGATCACATTGTCCAGGGTATCAAGATGCCTAGATAAAAGCTCAGCACAGCAAAACAAAGCAATACCAAACAGAAGTACATTCTCCAGCTGCTCATACACATAAGATAGGCCAGTGTTAAGAATGAACCAGCAGACTGAAGATGCCTCCTTGTACTTAGAGTTCTCATCAAACCAAGACTTATTAGCTCACTTAATTGCAATTTCATCCCCTCTCATGAGTAGAATTTTAAACCAGTCTGTCAACAGTAGAGAGATAATTTGCCTAATAACCCCAACCCTGCATTCCCTTAAGAGAAAGTAACCTCACATACAGCAACATTTCTTTCTTTTTTGCCAATAACCTCCTTGTTTTATCCTCTGTCTGCCTATAAAAATTTTCCACTTTATAAAACTCCTTGGAGTGCCTTTTTATTCAACAGGTGAGATGCTGCTCAGTTCATTTAATAAAATCAACTGTATCTTCAAACTTACTAGGATGAATTTTTCTTTTTAGAGTTCTAAATGGAAGTCATGGGATGGACTTCAGGCAAAACTCTCCAAAGGAGTTAGTACAGCTGTATGATATATGTTCTTTGACTCTTCCCCCCCCTCCTTTTTAAATGCTTGGAACTTAGTTTTAATGGCTGCAGCACCAGCACTTATTTTGTGAACAGGAAGAAACTGCAGTTGGAAGCAAATACCAAGGACTATGGATTAGAAGACAGAAAGAGCCTGAGTCCTGGATACCAGGATTTCCTGCAACAGGTAAACTTTTGTGTGAGGGAGACCAACCTTTATCTTGTTTAAGTCATGGCAATTGGAGGATTCTATTTGCTGTGTAGCATACGATAGTCCCAACTGCTAATCTCTAACTTTGTCTCTGCCTTTCTTCTTTCTATTGACTAAACTACCATAATTATCACATTCATAATGCCATCATCCTTGACTAAATCATTGACCATGGATTAGGGAATGATCATGGGAAAGGTTAGTTTGGATAATGGGAAAGAGGCAAGGAACCTTTGAGTAATGAATAATAAGTAATTCTGTGGAGAGAAGTAGGTCTAGGAGGATCTCCACTGATAGTGCCTGGGATAGATGGATCTGCAACGAAAGGGTCTGAGCCTACAAGGAATGAGTGAACAGGAAAACAGTTTCAGTTGGAGAGAAGCTGGCACTGTCTGTGGTAGTGAGATGAGGTGATATCGGTGACTTAAGAAACACTTTGTATGCATTTTCTTCTTGACCCCTTATGACATCCTTATGAAGTAGGTACTATTACCCCCATTTTGCTGTTGAGTAAACCATGGCTCTGAGAGGTCAAGTAGCTTTATGTTAGTAAATGGTGGAATTGAAACTTAAACCCCAGTGGCTAGATTCCAAAAGTGTTTCATGAGGAAATTACATTGGTTTTGGAAAAGGTCTGTTAAACTTTAATTTGTCATCATTTCCTTGTCAGTTGGTATCGTGAATTTGGTAGGTTATTTCATTGTTTTGAGGTGCGCTTTCTTGATCTGTATAACACCAGGGTAGGGTAATACCCACCCTAGAATATTGTTGAAATCATATCTGAGAGACACTTACCAAATGGGAGATTTTCAACAAATAGCATTTTAATCATCCTTACCACCACCACCATCATCATCACCATCATCATCATCATCATCATCATCATCATCATCATTAACATCACAGTCATCATGAATGTCATGATGATGACTGTGTTACTGCTGTTGATGGTTTAGATCTGAGCCCCAGAGATTTCTGGGAAGTAGCAGCTAGTTCAAGTGATGAGCTTAGGGGGGTTCTCTTCTCTGAGGATGACATAATGAACCCTTTAATTAGACCACAGTTATTTTGGGATTTGGTAAATTGCATTATACAGTAATTCATAAAGGTTTGTGAATCTACTGTACATAGTGGTGATAGGATAAACACTTGGTTATCTTGTAAGTAATGAAATGTATTAAATTAAAAAGCCAGGGAATTAACCTCCACTCTGCTGAATAAGAAATTACGTGTAGGAAACTTCTAATTATTTTAGGTGATTTTCTTTTCTAGGTTCTTCCTTTTATTTACTCTCTAGCTCAGATCTTCACAAAAGAAAATCAAGAGAGTAGAAAGCAGAAGGAAGAAGATAAATGAAGAACTGAAATAATCCATATCACAGTCTGGTGGATATTTCAGAGGAAGACATGTTAATAGCCGTGCATTATAATCAAATCTATGGGTTTGGGCAGAAGTGGGATGAACTTTAGTGTCAGGTAGAAAAACAGCTTCTAATTGTGACTCTACCAACAACAAGCTGTGTGATTTAGGCAGAAAACTTAGCTACTCTGATCTAGTAACTAGATGATAACCACCACCATCACCACCACCATTACCACCATCACCATTACAATTACCACGACCATCATTATCATCACCACTACAGCACTACCTCCACCACTGCCACCACCATCACCACCACCTCCCGCACCACTGTCACCATCACCATCACAATCACCACCACCATTACCACCAATCACCACAACCATCACAATCACCACCATCATCATTACCACCACCACAACCACTACCACCTCCTCTACCGCCACCACGATCTATTCCACGAGAGCATGCATAATTAGCAAGTGGCAGTCACCTGTGGAAAGACTTTACTTACAAACCTTTTCACATCTTCAAACAATTCTCCAAGGCAACAGTTATTTGCAATGTTAGCCCCATCTCACAGTCAGGAAATCAAAGCACAGAGAGCTTCTGGGAGATGACCCAGAAGGTTACCCAGACAGGGTGGAGTAGAGTCCAGATTGGTAGCCAGGCCTAGCCATGTCTGTTCTTTGAGATAACACTGCCTTATCTGACTTGTAAAAGATGAAAAATGAGGAAACGGGTGTGAAAGCATTAAAAAAAATGTCACACCAGTACTAGCACGATCAGAGAAGTGGAGATTCAGAACTGCTTGATGGAGAGGGGGATTGGGATCACCATCTATTTGTATTACTGCTGATTGCCAGGGTTTCAGTGAGCAAAGCAGGCCCCCTTGGCAGGGCAGGAAACACACAGAGGAGCAGGTGATGAGCGAAATTAAGATGTGAGGAAGCTGTTTCTACAAGGACCAGTTTGGGAGTTTTGACTCAACTCATTTCTAGAAATTAGATTTTTAAAGACAGATACCAAATGATGTCCCTCACTTCTAGTCCCTCCTCCATGTTGCCACAGAGTAGGGACTTATGAGTAGTGTTGATGATCGTTTTAAGGAAATGGCTAGTTGATTCAGTGAACACACATGCACGTGCACGCACACACACATACAGAGGATCGTTTGACTGATCTCCTCTCCCATTGAAGGTCAGTTCTATTCTTACCTATCTCTAAAATTAGAGACCAGTATCTCCAGGCAGTATTTCTCATGATTCACAGACTCTCCATCAGTATTTATCTCATCTAAATCTCTTCGCTGATTGCCAACCCCATTTCCAAGTTGCTTGTCTAACTTTGGACACTTGTTTAATTCCTTCCTCTCTGACATGCTCGTTGGACATCTGCTAGGCCAAGGCGTCATGGCAGGCTGAGGCAAGGACAGCTTTGTAAAGCTTGGGTCTCTGCCTTCAAAGAATTTGCATTTGAGGTGATATTTGGGGGACAGGGCCTCCGTTCCCAGTGCTCAGGTCTTGGCAACGGGAATCCCTGTTGTGATCTGACTCTGATGAGGCTGAGCACTGTGGAGCTGTGCAGACCCAGGGGTGCATCCATGACCTTGTTTTGCAAATGAATGTAAGGGCCAGAGAGGCCAGGGGTCACAGAACAAGTCAGAGGCAGAGCTGAGGCACAAGGGTCTTGGGATTCCCTTCTAAGGTACCTGCCACCTTAACTACCACTGAAGGCAATGGCAAGCCTCCATGTTTATCTGGGGGTTTGGAGGTTCAAAATCCTGCCAACGCAGTGACCAAAACATTTTTGCCTCTTAGCTCTGCTCCCAGAAGTCAGCCCTGCTCCATGCACCCATCATTCCCAAGTGCCAAGATGCACCTCCTGCACGTGTAAAGAGTCTGTTTTCTAAGTCCTCCAGCCATTCCCCCTGCATCCGTGTTGATTGTGTTAGAGGGCTGTGGCCTCCAGTACTGGTGCTGCTGCATTAAAATAGCAACTATTGTTCATTGGTGGGTAGAGACTTGGAGAAGGGAAGTTAAGCCTTCTTGTGAGAACAGAGGATTAAAAGATTAGGGAGGGAGGATGGGCATGGTGGCACATGCCTGTAGATGGCAGCCTAGGAAGCCATGGCCGGGGCCAGGAATTGCAGTTTAAGTCCTGCCTGGGGCACATAGCGAGACCTAATCCCAAAAAATAGCTTGGTGTGGTGGCGCATGCCTGTAATCCCAGTTACCTGGGAAACTGAGGCTGGGGATTGCTTGAGTCCGTGGTACCCTGGGCAATGTGAGCCTGCGGTTCCACAGGCAAAAATAGGGAGACTTAGTCTCCAGAGAAAAAAGATTAGGGAGGGGACAGAGAAAAAGATGGAAAGAGACAGAAGACAGAACAGAAGTGAATGGAGAAGGAAGGTGTAGAGAGGAGCAGCAGGGAGGCTGGAAGTCTCAGAGCTGCCGCTGCCATGCGGGGCAGCAGGGAGGGAAGGAAGCAAAGCTGTGGGCTTCCATCCCCAGCCCAAGCCCCTGAGGAGTCTGGGGAAGCATGTTGGAAAAACTTGTGACCTGTGTGAAATATCTTGGAAACGTGGTACTTGAAAACTTGGTTTAATTTTGAAACTGCAAACCTTGGAAATCTGGAGAACTGAGGAGAGTTTGTCGTGTTGCCGTTTTCAACGTGAGACATCTGACATGTTTGTGTGTTGCTGTATCTAGTGAGTTTTGCTGATGCTGGGCCTTGGAGAGTTGGAGCTCAAAGAACGTCGGAGCTGTGCCTTTTGAAAAAGAATTGACGACGCCAGCCTGGTTTTCCTCATTGGATTTGAATCTCCTGTTTTTGGAAAAGGATTGACGATGCCTTCTTGGCTTCTTCTGGCTTGGAGTGAGTGGAGCTGTGGCTTTGAAGAAGGAGTGGCGGCGCCATCTTAACTCCTTCATCTGACTGAAGGTGTGGCAGCCTCCATTTTGTGGACGCACATGACTGCTGCAGCTATGTGCGCTTTGGACTAGAGACTGGACTGTGTTGTAAGATCACCAAAGGGGCTCCCTTGTACCCCTCAGTGACTCCTAATTTGTCTTTTAATAAGTAAATTTGTTTTTGCATCCCTCTTAAGGCTTATGTGTTCTTGCTACTGCATGCGTGGGCTGGGAAGAACCTGGTATGTGGCTGGCTTTAAAGGGTCAGCTGCTCCCCTTTGTAGGTTTGGTTAAGTACCCCGTTTTGCTTTCCCAACCGATATCAGATGCACCATGTGATATGCACCATCTGTCCTGAGCCTACGCTGCTGTGGGCTCAGCACACTCACTGTGTAAGCAAGGTCTGGATCTTTCCTGTGACCCAGAGCCAGTGCGGAGGGGGCTCGTAAAAAGGTGTCCCCTTGCCAGGAGGTGCTGAACCCTGCAGTTCTTGTACTTCTAGTCCTAATTCAATACCTGCCTACTTTGGGGAGCCTGTGAAAAATACCCACCCACCCCATCCCCGAGGAGCGTGTTCACCTTTCATCATGGATGGTTTGCAGAAGAGGAGTCCTGCAGGTACCCTAGGGATAAGTGAATGCCTTGGAAATAGGGGTTTCTTTCATCTGGGAACTGGAATACCACTGTGTTCCAGAAAAGTGATCAAATGAGACAGGTTCCCTGTGTCTTTCCTAAGAAAGTTATTTCTTTAGACTGTAATGTGGGCTCTGACCTACCTTCTGCCCAATGATGACAAGAGGTGTCGAAATTCCCAAAGGGAAGGTGGAGCCAGCATTTAATATTAGCTGAAGGGACAGTCTCAGGATTTTGCAGTCTTTAGGTGACCCCCCCACCCTTATTCAAAGAGCATCCGGCCCCCAGAATCCTGCCCCCAGACCTTGCCACCTCAGATCCCACAAATCTCCCCAGATGAGAACACAGTGACAGTGACTCCGAAGGCCATTTTGTCAGGGGATGCTCACCCAGGCTGTACCCCAGGGACTTGCCCAGGGCTACTCTTTAATTAACGTAGCTTTTGGAACAGAGCACAGCATCTTCTGCAAGAAGAGGGAAAACCTGCCAAGTGTCAACAAACTGTTCTCTCTGCATCCCAATTAGGGAGATTTCTGGAAGGGAGCAGAAACCCACCAGGGCTCCTGTTTCCAGGCAACTGCCCTTCCGGGCTCTGTACCTCACTGGCAAGGGGACACTGGCAAGTCTGCCTGGTGACTGAACCTAACTGCCTCTTCCCCTGCCCTGCCCTGCCCTCCTCAGCCCTCCCCTTCCCTTTACCCCTCAGCCCTCCCTTCTCCTCTTCTTAGCTCTCCCCTTCCCCCTTCCCTTCCCTCCCCTCTGCTCCCTTCCCATCTCCTCTCTCCCCTCCACTCCCCTCCCTTCCTCAACCATCCCCTCTACTCCCCTGCCTACAGGCCTGTCAGTTTACCCCATCCTATTCAGAAGCCAAGGTTAGCTTGGAAGGGGCTTAGAAGTTAAATATCCTGAGAGCAGGCGCTGTGCACTGTGGGGAGGGAGGCTTGGTCCCTCCCCCTGAAGACAGCCTTTCCTTGCTGAGGCTTTCTGCTGCTGGGTGGAACCCTTGTATCTCCCAAGTGCTATGCTGCCTCCTTTAACCCCTCCTAGCAGACAGGTGCTCTCCTTTCAAGAATAAAGAAACTGGGTCCCACAGAATTGAAGCCATTACCTCATCACATCATGAGAAGGTGGCAAGGGCTAGGATTGGTGCTCCCACCCGACTGGATTCAGGGGTCACTGTCTACACCACTATGCTGGTCTCCTGCCCTGTTGGCCTGCAGGTGGGCAGCCACGGAGAACAGAGAAGGACAGCTTCATGTGGGGACCAGGGCAAAGCCCACCTCCAGTTCCAAGACCAGCTGTTTTTTGTTTTTGTTTTTAAGATGCAAGCCCCACCCTGAAATACCCATTATTACCTATCACACTTAATGACTAAATGGAACGGTCCTTCCTAGCCAACGTGGACATAAAATATGCATCTGCAGGGAAACACTTTCTCTAGAGGGCATGGACAGTTTCCAGCTCATTCTGGCTGGTTCTCTCAAAACAGGTAACAGATAAGGGGACAAGGGCCAGGACCTCCGGCCTGCCTGCTCTGAGCTCCTCTGGCTGCCTGGGGGCAGCATGTCTGGGTAGAGACCAGGGAAGCCTTCAGGAGCTGGCCCATGGCCTTCTCACAGGGCTTCAGTGGAAGGGGAGTTGCTGGGCTGGGCGTGGTGGCAGTTGGTAGGGGTGGGTGGTCAGCCCTCCCTTCTGAGTTTGCATCTTGGGCTTGTCTGCCACCATGATCAGGAGCATCGGATGGGCTCCCCGGGGGCATAGAGTCCATTGTCTGCTATTGCTTGTCTTTGCTATGGTACATCAGAGGGGCCAAGAAGATGCCAGCTCCACCTGAAAGCTGTCCCCTTAATGATCCGTCTCCCTAGGGTGGAGCTGCCATCTCGCCTCTCCCCCTTGCACTTGAACCCATCTTTGTCACGTATAGCAGTGCCTGACACGGGCAGGGACTGGGATGAAGGTGGAGCTTCCAGATCCTGTCCTGACTGTAGGCCCAGGCTCCCTTTCCTGATTCCCTGTGCCCTTTTTTCACCTCGCCATTTCCTTTTGTCTTTGTAGACATCTTGCTTGCGTGTGAATGCCAAAGAGCCCATCATGGGTCCTTGAAGCTGGATCTGGTCTGCATTCCTCCCATCACTTACCTGGGATTCTCCCCACGCCCCACCTCACCCACACCCTAAGGGCTCCTGTGTGCTACTCCAGGGTCTTGGTTAACATTGTTGTCTATACTTTGTACTTTGGAAGGGCCATGCACCCCAGAGTATACATTGTGCGGAGGGAAGGCCCTGCTGTGAGGCTGTGCTGCACCCCATTCTTGTCCTAGTGTTTGGGATTGAGTAAAAAGCAGACCTTCTGGAGGAATCCCTGGTACCCAAGGGTGGCATTTTGGTGAAAGAGCAAAAAAAATGGCTTTTTGGTGGCTTTCTGGGCTATCTCAGGACAGGGAGGGAGGTTCAGATCCCCCCTCCTAGAGTGGCTTGAATTTGGCTTTATTCGCTCAATTTCTGTATCAGCTCATTTGTTTTAAATGGTATCTTGCAAAAGCAATGTTCTCACCGGAGTCCTTAGCTTCACACCCACATTCTGCCAGGAAACTCTCATTTGGAGTTAATCTGACCCAGAATGATTCCTGAAACTAAGCACACAGTCAGACATCTGAGGGGCAAAGCCTGGCCTTGTCCTCAAACAGGACCCCTGGGTCTGCCCCGTGGCACTGAGACCTCCAATCTCCCTTCCTCAGACGCAGCCTCAGGAAATGCACCAAAGCTCATTCCACAGACTTCTCAGGCCCTGAATCTGACTGTCCTGCAGGTATAGCTCGAGGTGGAAACGCGCTCTGCCTCACTCTGGCTGTCTGTGCTCTCATCATCATAGAAATGTTGCAAAGAGTAACGGGCAGGCAAGTTTCTAAGAGTTTCTAAGTGGTTCCCCTCGTCTAGTGGGGTACGACTTTGGGGCAACTGTTCACTTCCCGTTATGATCTATCTATTGAGATGATGCATGGAACATACCTGGGCTCCTCAACAGAGAAAAACTTGGGCTCCACTTGCAAGATCTTTTGTTATTTTAATTTTCTTTCTTTCAAGAAAAGGAGGAGAAAGTTCTTTGGCAACTTCCTTCAGGCTGAGCAGGAATAAGGCATCCTGGAACCCCCTACAGGCAAGCTCTCGGGTTCAGGAGCCGAGTTATCTTCAGGCAGGCGGCTAATCAAACCTGGGTTTGAGGAGTCAGTGTGATGTAGAGGAGGGAGAGATTAGTGAAGAAGGCCAGTGTGGTTCTGCAGGTGCTGGGAAAACCCGTTCTCTCCAGCGACATCTTGTGGCAGTGAGCGGGAATAGCAGCGGAGGACCAGGAAGTACCAGCTTTTCTCCATGTCTGGTGTGGAAGCCACCTGTTTTGCTAGACAGTTCTTTGGCGAGATGTCACTCCTTGAGAGGGATGCTAGACTCCCTGTGACTCATTCAAGCCGCGACTCATTGGACTAACTTGAAAGAAGAAGATATGACTTGAGTTTGAGGCTCTTTTCTGTTCCAGAAGAAATGGTCCTTATTCGGTTGCTCGTTCTCCCTTTGGGGCTGGGGCTGCAGATTTGGAGGGAGACGAAGGTTGCCTCAGCTTTCATCCCGCCTTTATTCTCTTCCTTTTGGGCCAGGCTGGTGACTCTCCTGCCACTCAAACCAACACAAGGGAACCAGTCGTGGAGTCAACGGTGACGGTGGTCACTCTCCTGGCTGCCCGGGCACTGTTATCTGAGAAATGTAACGGGAAGGCCGGAGTTCGGGTCACCAGGCACCACCGAAGGCCAACAAAGAGACAGGAGTTGAATCATTAAAGGGGCTTTAGTCAGAGAGCCGGCAACCTGAGACGGGGGTGGGGGTGGGGGTGTGTGAACACCCTAGTGAAACCACCTTCCCATCTCATTTCCAGCTGGCTTTTTAGAGTGAGCTGAGCAAAGGTCAGCTGCAGGTTGGCCTTCTCTGATGTCAGCAGCCAGGATGTCCAGTCCCTAGAGTTGCTTATGGCCTCCTGGACGCCTGGCCTCACCTTCCCAGAGTGCGCGGCCGGTCTCATGATAGCCCTGGCTCCCGCCCTCCTCCAGAGGTGTCTCTGGGCTGGCCATTCGCTCCGCGTACACAGGCGCTACACCGTGTGTGTGTGTGTGTGTGTGTGTGTGTGTGTGTGTGTGAGAGAGAGAGAGAGAGAGAGATTTGCTGCTTTCCCTGCGCTACTTCCTGCCCATCCCCCACCCCCGCCAGAACCCCTATCAGAAACAGCCTGAAAAGTAGGTTGCTCTTTGTTTCTCAAGGCAAAGGAAGGCATGCAGGGTCCTGAGCTCTTTAGGCATAAGGGTAAGACAAGTCTGTGTCCCCACATGGGCCATAAGGACAGGTCCCCTAAGGAGTGGGCCTGACCCCGGGCCATGGCCAAGCGCCCGAGGGTGAGATGTAGTAAACACTAGCTGTCACAAGTGTTGTGGTTGTGTGTGCGCTGGGCACACATGCCCCCCTAACGCGCTTGCCACTCACTCATTCACAGCCACCCTGTGAGGTAGAGCTTCCATCACCCACCTCATTCACCTGTGGAGGGTACTGAGACGCAAAGATTAGCTCGCTGGCCCTCTTCAGTCAGCAGGGGAGGAACCAGCCCCCATAAATCACCCTGATACATTATTGGGGTGTCACTACGTGTGATCAGGCAGGTGCCTGGGAAGCTGCTAAGAGGATTTGTGTTTTCGTGCGCTTTTGGAAGCGAGTTATGAGGAAATGAATACCTGTTGAAGTCGTTCCGCAAGCATTAATTTTGGAATAACAGGGTGTAAGCAGCCTGCTGTTTTATTACTGTTGTTGCTTTGTGCTCATGTGGGTCGTGGGGTGGGCAAATGACAGTGTTGGTTTCTTCACGCTGGGCCAAGAGGCAAAGTTTGGTTTTGTGCCCCAGGTGTTGCTTCTGAGTGCTGTGCTGGTGTCCTGAGGTGACTTTGGCAAAATCATGGGGTCCCTGCCATTGGTTTTATTTCCATGTATATATTTTTAAAATTTTACTCAAGTCACTGAGTTTGCAGCATTGTATGTGAATGAGGGTCACAGCATACCCACCCACACTTCCCGGATGTTTAATAGAGTTGCTTTTTTCTTTTACTTTTAAGCAAAATCTTGACTGCAGAGGATGTTGGTTAATTTACAGAGAAGACAGAGAAAGATGTCGGGAAAGGCTTGTCTTTTCAGGGAAAATGGCAGCTCTCACCTGCCTTGAGAAGATGAATGGATTCTAGCCAAGGGGCTCATCTGAGTGAAAACCATCACAACATTTACTTACAGAAGGTCCTGGATTAAAGGCTGATCAGGATTAAGATTTTATGTGAGGAATCCAGGGGATGGGGGATGATCTTGCTAGTTCAGGCTGCTCTGTCTGTGGCCCAGTTGGTCATAGCCAATAAAACTGGGATGGGAGGGATGGTTCTGTGAATCCTTTATATTTTTATTTTGCTTTACATAGACTGTGTATGTGTTGATGATGCCACTAATGGAAAAAAGTCATGTCTGCAGTATTTTCAATCTCTGATATCATATTTCTTGCTTTTTTCTCATTTTTTTAATGAGAACAGTTCATTTTGTTTCAGACATCTATGAATTTGCCACATTTTAGTGAGTGAAAGTGAAAATAATGTAAACCTAGAACACTGCAACTAAGCCTTGAGAAGAGTTAAAGTTGTATATCTGGGAGTTTATCCTACGTAGCTAAGGATGCCCCAAAGACATCTCATTAAGCATTATTTATATAATGTAACTTCAAAGACACTTCTCTGAGAACTATTTATATAACTGGAGAACAAATTGAAAATAACCGAGAGGCCCAATGATAGGGAACTGATTAGATAACTTGTGCTGTATGACATTGTTCAGTGGAATATTATGCAACCATCAAGATGGTCATTATGTTTCAGTAGAGATTTGATATTAAAGAATCATTGCTATTTTTCAGATGTGATAATATTAATTTATTTTGCTTTAAAGGTCCTTATCTAGAGAGTTGAAATGACAAATGCTTCAAAATAATTGGGAAGGATATTGTGTAAATGAACAAAAGGACTGCTTAAGGGTTGATAGTCATTGACTTGAGTGATGGGTGCAGAGAGGTTTATTTCATTATTCTGTTCACCTTTATAGGTATTTGAATATTTTCATTAAAAAATCTAAGCAATGAAGTTGTGACTGTTCATGGAAGATACCAGAATCAATTGATAAATAAAAAAATTAGGTTACCAAATGGTACTTTTTTTGAGAAAAAGAAGGCACATGGAGCCAATATGCCAAAGTATGAATTGTTTGCATATGTTCCTCAATAAATATGTGTAAGAAGATTCATAGCAGCTCTATTCACAATTGCCCAGATTGGGAACAACCCAAATGTCCATTGGTGCTAGTATTATCCAACAGGAACCACACAGAGAGCATATGCAAACTCCAGCTCCCTGGAGCAGATCCATGAGTCTCAAGAGCAAAATGTTAAGTGGAAAAACACTAAACCCAGATCTGATACAAATGCTGGCTGGACAACATCAGATACATAAAGTTCAAAGTGTGAGAAATGAATCTAAGTGTTAGCAATGAGGTTAGTAACTGGAAAAGGGGGATATGGGATGTTCTTTTGGGGCATCCTGGAAATGCTCCTTTTCTTCATGTGGGTGTGGCTGACCAGTGCATTCATTTTGTAGCAATTTATTGACCTGTATGCGTAATGACTTATCTGCTTTCCTGTACACTTCAATAAAAAGTTCAGAAACATTCTAGGGTCTAATGCACTCAGCAGCAACCCTAAGAGATGGATTAGTGCTTTATGGTGTGGCCCCTGGCTATATCCATTAGAGTAAAGGCTTCTTCAGCAATTCCAGTAGGAAGAAAGAGATTTAAAATTAATACGGAAATCCAGTCCTAACAGCTGCATCTGCATAGCCTCCTCCTACAGACTCTCCTTTCTGACTTTCCCCCGTCACATTTGTTCCTTCTGTCCCTAAAATGTAGCCCTCCAGGGTTCAGAATCTGAGATCTGGTCTGATGTATTGGATCTCATGCTGGGCTCTGCCTGCAGCCCTGGACTGGGACATGAACGAATAGGTGGAGCTGACTGATGTAATATGCACATCTCCCCTTCTCCAGCACCTACTATGTGCCAGGCCCTGTGTCTTTGTGTTAACTCACTGAATCCTCACACTACCCCCTTGAGAGTGAGAACGTATTTTTGCAGTTAGTTCCTATTTTGGGAATCATTGAAATTCGGCAGTTTGTTTACCACTGTGTGGCTTCTCAGGAGGGGACCTGGATCTGAACCCCTGAAGTCTGTGGCTCAGAGCTTCCATGGGTCGATGAGACAGGAGCCAGTTCTGTGCTTGCTGTTCTGAGGTGGGTTCCCTCCTGGCTGCCGCTGATCTTTTCAGGGTCCATCTAACTACCTTTCTTTACTTCTCTCTGCTCAACATGATACTTATGAAAATGCCAGAATTCTGAAGCATCCATCCGTCCGTCTGTCCGTCTGTCCGTCCGTCCGTCCGTTCGTTCGTTCATTCATTCATTCAGTCATTCATTCATTCAACAAGTATTGATTGAGCATCATTCCGTATGTCTCAGACACTGTACTAGACCCTGGAAATATACTAGCCAGTGCAAAAGGATGTGGTCTCTTCTGATGGAAAGTTCTTTAACACAGATTAAATGACTCACAAAAATCACCAAGTGAAGCACACTGATGAAGATGGGACTGTGGAGCAAGAACCCTGGAGTGGATGTGAGCTCCAGTTCACAAACCCACTTGCTTTGTGAACTTGGATCAGGCATGGTTTCCTCGCTTGGCACAGGCGGCCCCAAGACCTCAATTCCAAAGGGACTGTGGTGGAGAGAATGCCTGTGGGTGTTGTGCCAGAGGACGGAAGCTTCCATGCTGACAGTGGTTGTGTTCTGTAGCCTCTTGCTCTTACTCTTCAGATTTGTTTCTTGACACATTCTAGTGGATGCTGGGCCGAACCACCTCAAATCCTCTCTCTAGAGGCTCTCGTTTCTCCCGTTGCTGTCATCTGCTGAATTCTTCCCCAGGAATTGCTTAAAAAAAAAAAAAAAAAAAAAAAAAAAAGACGGTGTCCCTTCTGAGAGAAAACCTACATGCAGGAATGCTTCCTGCAATGGATGCAACGGGCTTCTCTCTGGGTGCACATTCCGCGTATCTCTTGTGTTTCTCATAAGAACACCAGTCCCGCTGTGGTCTGACCTGCTCTTGGCATGTCTTTGGGGTCATCGCAGCTCCAGAGCTCCCTGGTAGACCATCTGAAGAGTCTGTCAGATTCCCCCTTGGCCCAGCCCTGCTTCATGCACTTGCTTATAGCTGCTGCTCCAAAGAGCATGTTCCAGCAACCAGCCTGCATGCAAAATCTCTTTCTCAGGTCCCAAGGAAATGAGCCTTCAGTGGGTACTGCAGCAGTGGTCCTTGAAGTCACTCTGCAGTGGGGTTTGGGGTATGTGTGTGTGAAGCAGTGGTTCTCAGATGGGGCTAGGGGACTGGAGTAGTCATCATTCAACGGGTGATGAAGACCTGACCCAGCAGGGTGCTGGGCCGACTGACACTGAGCTGTGAGAGTAGACACATGTCTCTTCCCAGCCTCAAGTTCAGGGTCACCGGCTGACAGCTCGGAGATGACCTCAGTGGGAGGACTTAGCATACGGAGATTAGCAAATGTTACATAGCAAGACTTTTCCTCCCTCTGAAACAGGGGCTGTCGAAGATCAGCATCCCCCCACCCCATATTGTGTCTAGAGGTCAGTGCAACACTGACAGCCTGGCTGTGGAAGTGCAGCTGTTAAGACATTCAGCGGTGGTAAGTGGCATGGGGTTCCTGTGGGAGTGGGTGTACCAGGTGGGGCAAGACCCATGCTTTTGAGATGTTTGGAGGTGGGACTGGGGTGGGGCTGGTGGTGGTGGTGAGATAGCAATAACAGGGATGATTGCATTAGATAGTTGTTATCGGGGGCGTCTTTAGGAACATTGGAGAAAATAATGGACAACTGAGGGTGATTAATCATCAATTTAAGGTGAGGAGTGAAAGCTAGAGAGTCTCTTTGGCAGATATAATGAGAAACCTCATCGATTGCATCCAGAGGGCAGCTGAAACTGAAGGCCAGCCTGGGACTTGATGATAATGGTAGCAGAGCTTCAGAGGCGATTTTCTTAATGTTAGCTGGTCCAGATTGTGGCCCCATCGGGAAGAAATGGGTCACGTGGGCTTGGGGTGGGGATGTTTGGACCAATGCACTGAAAAACTGACTCTGGATACCCCAGACCCTGTAGGCCTGGGAGAAGTGAACGCTCCTTCTTGTTTCCTTTGGAAATAATGACAAGAACTCTATCTTGCAAGGCCACACATTCCTACCCCCGGGGGCCTTGCACCTCCCCTCCTGGCACCATGTCACTATCTGAGGCTGAGTTGGCATGATGCCTCTGAGAAGCCTGGCCTTGCTGAAGTGGAACAGGGCGTGAATGGGCCATCGTACTGGGGCAATGTGTGGCAATAGAACTGTGAGAGCTGGGTAGACACCAGCTCCACGCTCCCAGCGTCCACGCTCTTGGTCACCACCTGTGATTTCAGATCCTGTCAGGACAGGCTCTGTGGTGCAACGCGTAGCGCACTAGACTTCTAGACTGATGGAGGCATTCAGATTCTCTCAGGATGACTTGCTTAAAAGCAACTGTTTTTTATTGACCTGCTCCCACATTCCTCACCCCTTTCTGTTCTCCCAGCCCCAGCGACTGAAGCCTGAAGGAGCTCTAGTTAGCCCTGACCATCATACCATAGACGAGGAAACGGAGGTGCTCATGGCCACCCAGGGAATAACTGGCAGAGTCAGGATCTGAACCCACATTGGCTTGAGTCAGATGCTACGTGTAAGTCCTCCGCTTCATATTACAAGACCCAGTCCAGTGTCTGTCATCAGGGAAAGAATTTTAGAAGAGAAAGTTCTATGCAGAACCTTAGGTAACAAGAGGTTCAGAAGCTCAAGATATTTGTCATCTCTAAATTAGAAGACTCCCAAGGAGACTTTGCTGTGTATAATGATACTTTAGTCACTCAAATTTAGGGTTGGAGTTTAAGAAACCAACAAGAGCAAGAGACCTCACCCAAGTCCATTATGGATGAGGCTGGTTTCAATCGGTGCTGCTTCAATTTGGAAGCAGCCTTTGGTTCTGCCCCCTTTTCTTCACGAGAGCCTCAGAGGCAGCCCAAGCTGGAAGGAGAGGAGTCGACAAGATGGCTGCCCTCAGCAGAGCATGGTGCTAGAAAAGCAGAGAGAAAACCTGCCCTGGAATTATGGTTACTGGAAGTGTCAAAGACCCATGAAGATACCAGAAACAGAAAATAATATGGGCAGGGCCTCTGGGTCACATTCAAGATGATAAAAATGCAATTAACTTGAACTGGAGCCCTTCTGCCCACAGCCGTGACCTACCCTTTGGATGCATGGCTGTGTTTATCAGTTCTGGGCTAGGGACACAAGGTCAAGCTTTTGCTTTTATGGGACATGCCAGGGACTCATTAATGCCCACCTGCTGCTTCAGGCTGTGGGGGTGGCGTGACGTGGGGAGAACGAAGGTCTCCTCTGAATGATTCATAAGGTGAAGTTCAGAAGCTTTAACTCTGCCAGCTTCCAAGGATATAAATCCATGGTCTTGAATAATTCTGGGAACTTGAGGCATGTCTCATGACTAGGAGAGGGGGCAGTGAGAAGACAGGGTTTTGGCTTCTGAATGAAGACGTCCTGGCTTACAGGCTATGGGTGTGGAGGTTTGGGATACTGAAGGATGAGAGGCAGATGCTATTGAAAGCAGACTATAATTTTCTGAGGTCAACAGCAATTAAAAAAAAACTATTTAAATTCACTGATTGAAACCAGCCTTGATCATAAAGGAACTTAGGTGAGGTCTGTTCCTCCTGTTGGTTCCTTAAACTCCGGCCCTTAATTTGAGTTAATAAGGTATAATTATACACACCAAAGTCTCCTTAGGAGTCTTCTAGTTTAGAGATGACAAATAAATTACAGCCCATGTAACAGCCCTAATGGAAATTGGTGGTTGCCTGGAGTGCTGGGTTGAGAGGATGGTTGAGACAAGACTTAGGCTCTGACGGATAGAGTGCTGCATGATCTATTAGTGATGTCTGCCCTGGTCATAGAAGAGAGGAGTGGGATAGGGAGTATGTGTGCTACATGTCCATCACCCTGAACCTAACCTTTAGTTGAATTAATTAATTTCATTTCCTCTTATTTGAAAAACAGTTGGGAGATATTCTATCTACTAACTCAGACACAAGCTGTATCTCAAAGCAAATGTTCCTTATTAAACACCATTAACTTACAAAACCACTCACGAAATAGGATGAGATGATAAAAGTGTCATATTTCCTCTTGATTTCTCTGTTTTTCTGGACTAAGAAATCATTTAACCAGACTCCGAAGTTGTCAAGGTAGCCTTAAGAGAGATGTATTATAAGAATACATATGAGGGTGGTAAAAGATGAAAAATTCATGGAATTCAAGATCAGAAAACTCATAGGGAGGAACTGGAGATTCCCCCCCCAAAAGGTAGCTTCAGGGACCTCAATAGCAAGAGTTTCAGTGTCTTCAAGTTGGGCTCTAATAGAAAGAGTGCTGTGTGATCCATTAGTGATGTCTGCCTTGGGTATAGGAGAGAGGAGTGGGGTGGGGGGTATGTGTGCTACATGATCATCACTGATGACCTATTACTCTGGGGCTTCTCTTTATCTTTTCTGTCTTCCTCTAATTCCCTGTTTGGCTGCTTCTCCATCTTTCCTCTATTTACATTGCCTGTTCTCACAGAATCATTTCCCCCCTGATACCAGTGGTTTCCACCCAGCTCCATATGGTCCTGCTGGCTTCTTTTCCTGTAGTCTAGTAGCTTCTATTCCCTCTGCTACCTGCTGGGTTCTTGACATGCCTTCGATTTGAAGTTCCCAATGGAGATTGATTCACACAGATTCCCTTCTGTGACATTGGCCCATGTCTCACAAACCAGCTCCTCAGTGCTGGTTCTCTAACTGTGAGATAAAAAATAAAGAATCCAAATTCTTCACCCTCTTGGAATTTGACTTCCCATCAAGCCATAGAATTGTTTCTCCCAAACCTAATCTGGCTTGGGTTTGTGACTTGCACTAGCCATAAGATTATGATGGAAGTGATATTTTGTCAGTTGCCAGCCTAAAGGTCAACATTCCTGTGACTTTTGTCCTTTCTCAGAATCCTACCACTGTGAAAACAAGTCCTGGCTACCCTGCTTGAGGATGACACACCAGATTTTTCCCACCAAGGCCATGCTAGAAGTGCCTATGGCCAAATGTCTTCCAAACCAATGACACACCTCAGCTAAGGTCAGCAGAGTCAACTACTAAACCCTCAGCTGATGCAGATGTTCCAGGAATCCCCCCAATACCAGGGAAATTTCCAGCTGAACTGTAGACATGTAACTACTGGCAATGATCATTGTGAGTCACTGAGTGATTTGTTAGGTGGCAATAGGTATCTGATACAATGACTTCAAGTGAATCTCGGCATTTCCAAGTCTCAGTTTTCTCATCTGAAAAAATGGGTTAACAAGACCTTGCAAGGAAGATTTTAAGACACTAGGCACATACAAACTTTAAATATTTATTGAGTGTTTGCTGCAATGCCAAGCACTGAACTGCTTGGTTCCTGGAGAATCCAGGACAGGTTGATTTGATTGGTGAACAACACTGACACCTGCTCCCTCCTTCCAGTCTCTGGCCCACTGCTGGTAAGCTTGAGAGGAGACTCCTGCTTGAATGACAGAAGGAGAAACCGGTGGTTTCACTTGAATGGAGGCAGCAAAGGAACAATCACTTGGCGAACTGATCATTCCCATAACTTGAGATATAGATCAACTGTTCCATTTGCTTCTTCTACTAAGTAAATGTATAGGCCTTCCCCTTTTATTTTTTAATGGCTAAACTCTGGGGACAGACAAGAGACTATATTCATCCCATCAATAAACACTGAGAGACCATGATGGTGGACATGACCTAGGACAGTTGTTGACAGATCCTACATCCTTGTGAAGGAGGCAGCGACAGAAGCAGCCCATTGTAGGATGCTGACTTCCCCCTCATTTCCCAAACTGCTCCATTAGCCAGTCCTTGGCTTTCCCTCCAAACCAAGCCTGTATCCATCGATTTCTCACCTCAGCCACCATCGTCTCTTCCCGTAGCCTTCCAGCTAGTCTCTGCAGTCCATGGACTGTTCCTTTAAAAATCAGATCATCTCCTTCTCTTCCTTAGAACCCCAACATGGATTCTCACTGCATGGGGCCTAAGCTCTGAGCTTTCCCTGGCAGCCTGCAAGGCTGGGGCCTTGTGTAATCTTACCATGCCCCGTTTCTAATTTTTTTCTCCTTTTCCCACGCTGCTCCATCCATGCCGTTGCTCCATCATATCCAATTCTGTTGCTCCATCATATCCAGCTTGTTGTGACTTTGACAGCTGTCTGCCTACTGCCCTTCGAAAGGCTCCACTACTGTCCTGTCACCTTTATGTGAATGATTCTTTCTCTCCATTCAAAGATGCCCATCGGGGTCCCCTTCATGGCAAGGCCTCTTCCAAACTCTGGGCTTCTCCCCACCCCCATCACTTTATTTTATCTTCTTCCTGTACCCCCTCACCCCCAGTCTTGCTCATCTACTTCCTAGCTTGTTGTCTTTGTCCCCATAATCATGCTGTTACAGGACAGGGTGAGGGACATCCCAGGAACCCCCAAACCTGCCTGGTCTGGATAGGTTCTGCCATTTACCACATCAAGACAAAACATACTCTAATGTGTAATAAGGCCTTCAGTAGAAAATAACTGGAAGGCAATTAGTGTGCAGTGAAGAGAAGGACGGGAAAGAATTGATAAAATCATTTCCACATGAAGCACTCAAGATGCCCAGCCCTTCACGATAAGTGCCCAGCCATGCAGGGTTGAACCAAAGTGGGGCCACAGAGGCCCCAAAGCTTGCCACATGTCTAAGGCACCTTCTGGGGACCCCCAGGAAAGGAGCAGAAGGGGTCAGGTGAGTCTGGAAGGAAAAGAGTCAAATCAAAATCAAGATAAAGACTGCCATGCTCAGCCTCCCCAGGAGTCCCTTGCCCATGTCTCTGACTCTTCCATGTCCCCTAAGCTTCTGGCACTGGTGCAAGAATGAGAATCAAGCACAACATCTTCACATGTCTGTCTGCTGCTTGTGCCTTGATTTCCCTTCCTTCTCCCACTCTTCTCTAGCTTCTCCTTCCTGCTCAGCTCCACCCTTTTTTGGGGTGGGGCAGAGCACCTGGGACCTCCCCTTTCCCTGGGAACACATTACAGCATTATCTCTTATGTACTGAGGACAAAATTTTGTCTCTTCCCCCCCCCCTGCTGTGTCTCCAATAGATACAATGATACTGGGTTATATCTGGTGATACCTGGTACTTAATAAATAGTTGTTGAAAAAAACGAGTGACTAGCAGTCAGGGAAATGTAAATCAAAACCACAATGAGATACTATCTTACACTAGCAAGAATGGCCCATATCAAAAACAACAACAACAACAACAACAACAAAACACGCAGTGCTGGTGTGAATGTAGAGAGAAAAGGATGCTTTTACAGGGCTGATGGGAATGTAAACTGGCCCAGCCACTATGGAAAGCTGTGTGGAGGATGCTCAAACTAATGAAAATGAAATGCTCTTCTGGGAATCTACCTAAAGGACATCCAAACACCTATACAAAGGGACACCTGTACTTGGATGTTTATTGCAGCACTATTTATCATTGTGAGGACATGGAAACAACCCAAATGCCCCTCAAATAGATGAATGGATGGAAAAGTTATGGTGTATTTACACAATGGAATATTATCTGTCAATTAAAAATGACAAATTTTAAGCATTTGAGATAACATGGATGCACCTAGAAGGAATCATATTAGCAGAAATAAGTCAGAAGGAAAAAGACAGAATCCAAATGGGTATAGGGAAAACAAACAAAAGGCCAGAAAGGAAAAGTCAAAACAAGCTAACAGTCAAACTCAAGCACACAGCTGGGGGTGGAGGGGCATGATGGAGTGGTCAGGAAGGGGAGGAACATGGAGGACAGCAATGATGGTCCACAGGTGAGAAGGTGGTGGGAGAACCCCGAGGAATACAAAGATGTGAAGTATATATATATATATTATATTTATATAATATATATTTATATATTTGTATTATATATATAATTATTATAACCCCCCCCCAAAAAAAAAACCATGAGCACCAGTAAGGAAGAGCCAAGAAGAGGTATAAACCCAAGCAAACCCCACCTTTGTTTTTTCTAATTGCCTCACTTTAGCTGTCTGCCCAGTGCAGCTAGAAAGCCACATCTGGGACCCCAGAAGGTGTGTCATCTGTGCCCTGCTGGGTCTGACAGGAAGGTAGAGTTGAGAATACAGCATCTTGCCCCATACTAAACTTTCCATGTGCACAGCTTGGTTTTGGCTCAGCATCCCCACTGTGTTAGGTGCAGAGATGTTTATTTCCCTTAAAACATTGGCAATAAAAAGCACTTGCCAGGATATGAAAACAACCCAAATGTCCCAGAACAAACAACAGAAAACTTTGGTATATTTACACAATGGAATATTACTTGGTAGTCAAAAAGGACAAACTCATGTCATTTGCAGCTATGGATGGAGTTAGAAAGAATCACGCTAGTGGAAACAAGTCAGAAAGAAAAAGAGAAATACTGTGGAATCTAGGGAAAACAAACAAAAGGAAAAGAAAAAACTAGCAAGCTGACAATAGAACTAAAGCATGCAGCAAGGGAGGGGGAGGGAGAGTGAAATCATGGGAAGGATGAGCGCAAGAGATCAGGATGATGGTTCACGGGTGACATGGTGGTGGGAGAACCTCGGAATACACAACAGATGTAAGAAATATTTATGTATGTAATTAATAGCAATAAAAAAAAGTCCTGGCAGTTTTGGAGGGAAGCATGTCTTTGACTTCCTGTACCAGCCCAGAGTTGGGCAGGAGCAGGATCTATAACTGTTGACTTCTGGTAGGTGACACTGGGTGGGCGAGGAGGGAGCTGGCTGCTTAGTGCAGCCGAACATCTGGTGGAACAGGAGAGGAGGGAAGCAGTTAGATTTTTATACTTCTTCGCATCATGTTAAATTGACCATGAAACCAGGGATGGTGCAATTGAATTATAAGAGGGCTAAAGTATTAAATAAAAATCTAGGCGGTAGTCAAGGTGTTTGCTCAAGCTTCTTTGCTAAACAGGAGCTAAGCTGGGTTTGAAAAACAGTGAGTAGGAAAAACAATATCTCATTTGCTCATAATTCGCTTCATTTGATGCTGGGCCCTGGGGCTGTGGGGTGTGCCTCTCTTGGGGAGCAGATTTCCCCTGGAAAGAGGGTGATTCCTTCTGAAGTGGAATTGTGGGTTCCTTAAATGTCAGTGGGATCAGGAATGTGGCCTGGGAACCTTTCATTGTCGTTTCTGGTTTTTTCTTTATTATTAATTTATTGTTTATATATTGTGGGTATAATTTTTTTTTACATCGTTATCTACCCTGGAGTTCTCCCACCACCTTATCACCCATGAACCATCATCTTAATCTTTTGTGGCACCACCTTATCACCCATGAACCATCATCTTAATCTTTTGTGGCCCTCCCACCCCAGGTCCCCCTCTCTCTTTCATGCTCTGTGCTTCAATTCTGCTGTAAGTTAGTTTAAAATTTTTCTTTTCTGTTTGTTTTCCCTTTATCCTTCGTATAAGTGAGATTATCCAGTATTTCTCATTTTCTTAATGACTTATTTCTGCTAACATGATTCCTTCTAGCTCCATCCATGTTGCTGCAAATGATATCAGTTTGCATTTTTTGGTTGATGAATAATATCCCATCACGTGCATATACCACAGCTTTCTGATCCATTCATCTGTTTTGGGGTGTTTGGGTTACTTCCATATTGTGACTGTTGTAAATAACACTGCACTAAACATCGGATACAGGTGTCTTTATGGATTAGAGTTTCTGTAACCTTTGGGTAGATTCCTAGAAGTGGGATTGCTGGATCGAATGGTAGCTCCAGTTTCAGTAGCTTGAGGGTCCTCCACACAGCCTTCCATGGTGACTGGACCAGTTTGCATTCCCACCAGCAGTGTAAAAGTGTCTCTTTTTCATGCTCCCTTTCATATCCAGCAGCTGGACAGTTAAACCTATCTGATGAGGATGTTAATCTCTGGTTAGTCGCAGCTCTGTGGCAAATGTATCTGATAGGAATGCCCCCAAACAGATGATTGGCTAAAAAAAATGTGGTACATATACACGGTGGAATACTACGCACCCATCAAGGAGGACAAACACATGTCATTTGCAGCAACCTGGATGGAACTAGAAAGACTCATATTAGCAGAAATAAGTCAAAAAGAAAAAGAGAAGTACAGGATGGTCTCACTTATATGATGGATATAGGGAAAAACAAACAAACAGATAAGAAAAAATGAAAACAACCAATGGGACTGAACCATGGAGCAAGAGAGGAGGAGGGGGAAGAAGGTGGGGGAGGTGAAGAGCACAAAACATCAGGATAGTTAACAAATGTTAGGGAAGTGGGAAAGCCCCGGGGTAAAAAACAAAACAAAACAAAACACACATACACACACATTTACCAGATATCGGAAGAGAACAATGGGCCAAGCAACCAACAACTGAACATCAACTTAACCAACCAACAAATTGCAGAAAAATGGGAGATGGAGTGACTGGAGGGGGGATACAGAGGGAGGATATGGAGGGAGGAGGAGGGATCAATTAATGCACAATTTTGACAAATCAATAAAATGAATTAAAAAAATGTATCTGGTAAGAGACACCATCTCAACTTGTCCACCTAAGGGTGACAGGAGGGCCACCCTTTATCATATCTTATTCAGATCCAACTGGGTGGGTGGACGGTCCAGCCCTGGTGAGGAAGAGGCTGGTGAATGTTTTCCACCCTTGCTGGGAGGGAACAGGGAAGCCTTGATTTCCAGCATTTGCTAATTTCCATCACATAAAGAAATATCCCCATTGCGATGACTCTGAGCACCAAGCTGGTGTCAGCCAACAGGGAGCTGGGAAGAGGTTTGTGGGTCCCGGCACCCAGATGTTACAGCAGAAACAGCCTCAAAGACACAGATAACAGGAAAACAGAGAACATCACTAGGAAGGGAAGAGTTTTTGAGTGTTTCTAACTTTAGTTTTAATAGAATGCATTTTTATATACTTTTTTTTTACATTTTACATATTTATATACACATTATCACACGCACACATCATTTTTTTATCCCAAAGTTCTCCCCCACCATGTCATCATTGAACCATCATCCTGATCTCTTGTGCTCACCCCTCCCTTGATTTTACCCCCCCTTCCCCTCCCTTGCCGTGTGCTTTAGTTCTGTTGTCAGCCTGTCAGTTTTAACTTTTTCTTGTCCTGTTGTTGGTTTTCCCTAGATCCCACTTATAAGTGAGACCATCCGGTATTTCTCTTTTTCTTTCTGACTTGTTTCTGCTAACACGATTCCTTCTGGCGCCATCCACGTTGCAGCAAATGACATGGGTTTTTGAACTGCCAAGGAATATTCCTTTGCGTACATAGACCACAGCTTTCTGATCCATTTGTCTGTTTTGGGGTGTTTGGGTTGCTTTCATATGCTGGCTATTGTCAATAGTGCTGCAATAAACATTCGAGTACAGGCGTCCTTTTGAATTCGTGTTTGGGGGTCCTTTGGGTAGATTCCTACAAGTGGACTCACTGGATCAGGTAGTAGCTCCATGTTCAGTAGTGTGAGGGTCCTCCCCACAGCTCTCCATAGTGGCTGGAGCAGCCTGCATCCCCACCAGCAGTGTCAGAATGTTCCTTTTCGTAGAATGCATTGACTGGTCTGAAAATTCCCTGCAAAGTTGGCAGTTGTTACGAGCTGGCTCCCCACTGCTGCCCACCGTCCTCAGAGTCGAGTATGGGTGACCGGGAGGCACGTCAGTCACAGCGTCCTTTGGTGCCTCCAGTTCTCAGCTCTTTGTCATTGCTGTACAGATGACAGGACGCTTGTTTAGGTGCTCTCAAGGTTCCAGTGGGAACTTGCACCTGGGGCGCTGGTGGAGTCACCTGTCACTAAGCTGTTACAAAACGCTGACGTGGCCACGGAAAGTGCCATGTTAGTCCTCAGTCACCAGCGTTCGAGACAAGGTATGATGAACCTTACCTCAGACCCAGCTAAATGGATGCACCCTTCCTTGCAAAGCCTGGCATACCCTCCAGGCCTGAGCAGGGGCAGAGAGCAGCTCTCCATCGGGAGGCCAGCTTTGGCGGTGCAGTCCTCTCTCTTTGCTGCCTTCCACGCAGGTAGCTTCCTAACACAGGGTAACATAGAAAGGGGACCCTCCGGATTCCCTACCCCATGCAAGGAAGGGAGGAGCTGGGCAGGGAGGTGAAGCTAAAAAGATTGGGAAAAGGGGGGTAGAAGGAGGGAGAGAGAAGATGGGAAGGAGACCTGGGGGAGACACGTGGAGCAGAGACATGTGAAGAAATTGCATTTGCTTCTTGGCCTTGAACTGGGACCAGGACTTGGACTTGGACTTGGGGCACATGAGAGACCCAGAGGGAGGCCGACCATGGCAGCCTTTCTCTTGACTTGGATTTTGACTTGCTCCTTTCATCCCAGACTTGCCTGGCCTCCTCTGCCCCTTTCCGGTGGGTCTGCCCCACCCAGAAGCTGCCTTCGATGTGTGGTGAGCTTTTGGGCCTTGGTGGACCCCCTTGGACCAACTCTGTTTGGCTGAGCGTTTCCCCATGAGGGCATGGGTGACTTTGGGTGCTTAATTGGAATCTATTTTAAATATATCCCTTCTCTTCTCACTAATTATATTAACGTTCTTTTCTACCGCTTGTCTTATACACTGACTGTGCTTGCCTTTATGAGGCGGAGGGCAGAACCCATTGATCATATGCAGACTTGGGGTCCTGGGGTGCTCCTCAGTCTGCTCTGTAACAACTTGACTTCTTGACTCAGCTCTGGTCCCTGGGGCACCAACGTTGCCAAGGCGTCAACCCCTAAAACCTTTGAATCTGGCCAGCACATCCAAGGCAGGGGCATGGTGGGCCTCAGCCCTTGATGCTGGGTGCCCAGGCCACCTGCTGTCCCTGAACTGTGTCCCCAGGAGACAGTGGGGATGAGTGTTCCACCAGCTCTGGATGGGATGATCCTCATGTTGACTATCCTATGGGTTTGGGGGAGCCACAGATGCTCATTCTCTCACTGTCCTGGAGGCTGAAGCTTGAGATGGAGGTGTTGGAGGGTAGGAATAGCATCTCCCAGGGCTGCTCTCCTGGGCTTGCACACAGCAGGACAGAATCTGTTGTCACCTGGCCCTGTCTCTGTGGGCTCCTCCCTGGCATCTCTTGCACTTCTTATAAGGACACCGGTGACCCTGGATTAGGGGTTCACATTCATGACCTCACTTAGTCCTTAAGAAGCTCTTTAAATACCTCCCTAATCCATGACCCTCCAATACACTGGGGGTTACATGGGGCTTCCATGTGTAGATTTGGGCAGAGGGGAACACAACTCATTTACCATGACTACCGAGCACGTGGACGATGGTGGTTCGAGATGGCTCTGTCCTCTATACCCATTACATTCTGGGCTTTCCAGCATTTCCTCATAGATGAACAAGAATGTTAACTATCTCATGGATATTTTCAAATCCTGATGGCATATTGAATATAAATCTCTCAGCTGCTTTGGGATCAATAAAACATACTGTCAGAGTCACATTCGCCTGTTTCCTTGGACCCTGTTTTTAAAGTGTGGTGACTCAGAGGTTCAGAATCACACGTACGACTCGCATTGTGCTTCAATTGGACAAGGGGTGTTGAGAGACCCCTGGGAACCCACACAGCCAGATGGCCTCTTCTGTACCCTCTGGGCACACCTCTGTGTGCTCTGCTCCAGAAGAGCTGCCACCTCTTCCTCTGCTTTCCTGAGTCCCACTTAGGATGCCAACTTGGAACATTCCAGGTCCCAAGAAGGCCTTACAGGTAAGGGGGGAGAAGCCAACCTCGCCACATGAGATGAATGAAATAGGTCCTAGCCCTCAATTGCTTGGGCGCCCATGGAGGAAGGAGGGGGGGAGTAAGAGCAGCCTGGTGTTCAGGCCACCGAGGGCCACTGCACCTGCCTTCCCTCCCCCCTTCCCTCCTCCTCATAACCCCCCATTATTTGAACTTTACAGGTGAGGGGCCAAAGACTCAGGCAGGTTAAATAAATCTTCCAGCATTCCTACCCTGGGTGAGGGGTTCACATTGATAACCTCACTTAGTCCTTAATCAGCTCTTTAAATACCCCCTAATCCATAACCCCCAAATACACTGGGGGTTACTTGGGGTAGCAGGGTCACCAGGTAGTAGGGCCAGCCTTTGAGACCCAGTCTACTTGGTTCTCGGCAGCCATGCTGTGGCTTTGGAGTAAAGAGGGAAGGCTGCTCTGGGGTGAACAGGAACTCCCTCGAGGTGAGTTCAGATCCAGGAAGGCTGAAGGGATTCCAGGGCGGGAACTTGCCTCAGTTGCAACCAGGAGATAAGTGTGGCCCAGCACTCCCTGAAAACACCAACCAGGAAATCTCTACTGACAGCTTCTCCTCCTGCCTAAATTTTAGGGGGGCTGGGCCCCTGGCACTTGCTGAGGACGGCCAGCACCTCCCTGTGGCCTGGTCAGCCCTGCCAGATGGCTAGAAGTCTGCACAGTGGCATGGTTCCCAGCTGGGCTCACTCACCGGCTCCGAACAAGGTCTTTTTTGAGGTTTATTATTTCCTTGTCCATGTACTTGATACTCTTCATTGGCTTGTCTGGGACCTGATGGGAAGCCAAGAAGTGAAAGAGTAAGTGTTAGTGCACCTGTTGGAAATGGAACTGGACTCTTAACCTTGTGCTTCTGTCTGAGATGGCAGCGGAGAGTTCGGTCTGCCCTACCCTCCTGACACCCAAAGGGCAGTCTTCCACTGTCTTGTGGGCAGTGGAAACAGCAAGGGCTTTGGTGATGGGTGGACCCAAGCTCCCATTCTAGTTCTGTTTGTTGAATGACTGTGTGACCTTGGACAGATCACAGCCTCTCTGGGCCTCAGTGTCTTCAGCAAAAAGGGAGAATAATCCTATCTTGTCATGGTGATTCAATGAATTGCCATATTCCTGACTCATAAAAAGTGTTTGGTAAATGATTATGAATGTGATACTCAAGGTAAAGCAAAGGGTTAATAGTAACAATCATTGTTCTTTGCAGCTGATCTGAAGCACTTAATTATGTCAATGTAATAGTGTACTATGCCCCCCCCCATAGCCCTCTTAGGATGATTTTATATGTGAATTATTCAGGTACTTGTTCATGGACTTTTCTTACCTTTACTTCTGTTTGCCTAACCATAGAGGAAACCTCACAAGACTTAAATTCATTACTCTGAGTTTGGGACCAGGTCAACATACAGAAGAAAGTTGACTATATTCTAATATAAGCATCACTTTTCTCAGCAACCAATTCGGTGGAACAATAACAAGACCATTATCTGGCTTATCTTGTCTTGAAATTAATTCTTGCAACATTAGCTCTTTCCTTCATTAATTAGAGAACTTGTCAAGACATTATGGAGAAAGTGGCAGATGAAACTGGTGGGGGAAATGCATTGAAACAACTCTTCGGAAGGGGAGCTTGTCAGTGCATTGCCAGAAGCTCTAATGCGGTGCACACCCTTGGACTGAGGGATTCTTTCTGTTCTCAAGCATCCTCAGGGAATATCCATGCACAGACTCAGAAGTTCATTAACAGAACTGTTCACGGGGATGCTGCTTGGAAGAGCCAACTTGTGGAACTCACTTCTGCATCTTCACGGTAGAGGACAGATGGAATAGTGATGGGCACAGCAATGAATGAATGAATGTAATGACAATAGAACGATGGCCGTTTATCTATGGAGGTAAAGGGATGCCCACTTCTTCAAGTGAGAGGGTGTTACCAAGTATTGTACAGTGCTGCATTGGGATTTTTTTTTCAAAACAACTTGTATGGATAGACACGTATCAAAAGCTATGGAAGGCTGTATGAGCCGCAAGCAGCAACTCCTGCTTGGGTTAAACTCTTTGTTGTCTGCATTAAATATTAATTTACTCTGTAGTCATCGAAGGGGAAGAAACGGTCAAGTGAAATTTGATGAAAGTTGATTGGTAGTAGTGTATTGAGAATATTAGAGTATTTCTCAATACTTGAGAAGGGTATGTGAGAGGAAGCAGTCATAGGGTCTATGCAAATGAACTTGAGCTTTGTACCCCTCCTACCCCCCATCACATACCCCTCCTCGTCTCATGCACTATACTTCAATTTTGCTAAAAATTAGTTTAAAATTTTCCTTTTCTTTATTCCTCATATAAATGAGACCATGCAGTATTTCTTTTTCTTCCTGGCTTATTTCTGCTGACATGATTCCTTCTAGCTTCATCCATATTTCCTCAAATGATGGAAGTTTTTTTTTTTTTTTAAATTGATGAATAGTATTCCATCGTGTACATAGACCACAGCTTTCTGTACCATTCGTCTATTTGGGGGCATTTGGTCTGCTTCCATGTCTTGGCTGTTGTAAACAGTGCTGCACTGTACACCTCAGGGTACAGGGGTCTTTTTGAATTAGAGTTTTTGTGAATGCAAACTGGTCCAGCCACTATGGAAAGCTGTGTGGAGGACCCTTAAACCACTGAAAGGGACCTCCCATTTGATTCAGCAATCCCACTTCTAGGAATCTACCCAGAGGTTACAAAAACTCTAAACCTGATGTTCTTTTAAGTGGAAGGTAGAAGGTGCGTTGTGTATCTGGACCAAGGCTTAGAAAGATATTTGTGGTGAGGAGGCCAGGCAGGAGGGTGAAATATGAAGGAGGGGAGGAACTGTTTTTGGTCTGCTGGCTTCTCAACCATTTTCTATTATGTCATGCAGTTCATATCTCATGCGAGGCAGCCCGGACTAAGGGTAGAAAGACTATGCCAATTCCCCACAGTACTCGCACTGCATCTCCTTCTTGTATATGGCATACAAAATAAGTATATAGGTCTCCTTTGGGTAGATTCCCAGAAGTGCAACTGCTGGGTCAAATGGTAGTTCCATTTTCATTAGTTTGAGGTTCCTCCATACTGTTTTCCATAGTGGCTGGATGAGTTCACATTCCCGCCAGCAGTGTAAGAGTGTTCCTTTCTCTCTACATCCCCGCCAGCACTTGTTGCTGACTGTTTCTGGGTACAAAAGGACACCTGTGCTTGGATGTTTGTTGTATCACTATTCATAGTTGCAAGGACATGGAAACAACCTAAATGCCCCAGAACAGACGAATGGATGAAAAAGATGTGGTACATATGCGCAATGGAGTATTACTCACCCATCAAAAATGACAAATTTGAAGAATTTATGGAAACCTGGATGTACCTAGAAGAAATCGTACTAGCAGAAATGAGCCAGATAGAAAGGGACAGAAACCAAATGGTTTCACTCATATATGGTCAACCAAATGAAAGTACACAACAGGAGGGTGGGGACCAGCTGGAGCAGTCAGGGAGGGGAGGTGGTGGGTGACCCCTAGGGACCGAAATGATGTGAAATATATATATACATATAAATTATTAAAAAAATAAGTATATAGGATAAGTATATAGGATACAAGTAAGTATATATAGGATACAAAAGCATTTGGGATTGCCCTGGATGTTATTGTTTTACTTTATGATGTGTGTGAAAATGAGATTCATTAAGATGATTGTATACTTCAAATTTTGATCTTTTCCTGCACTAGAGAGATGCAATATTATATTCTACAGTGTTCTACAGTACAAATGTTCTGAGCATAGTTAGGAAGGTCCATCTAAGTATAACATGGTGTCAGCTGGGTGCATTCAACACAATTTCCACTTAGTAATATTTACAATTAACAAGGGTAGATACATCTGAATGTATACCATTGGAAATCAAGGATGATGATTAACAATCTCTTTAACCATTATTATTAATGAATTGAAAGTACCATATCTTGCTTATCTGTGTACACCAGGGTATTTCAACTGTTTACCTGAAAATTGATGGCAAGTCCCTTAGTCTTTGAGGGATAGGCAAAGCCAATGGAGAGACAACCTCCAGGAGCCATGTGAAGGTCTCTAGAAGTACTTTTAAGAACTTCTTCATACGTGACATTTGCTTTTCTCACACCCCCAGTATCCCTTCCTGCTTTGTCTCGATGCCTGTTCCCTGGGGAGGCTTTCTGCCTGGGACACTTGTAATTAGGAAACACTCAAGGTGTTAGCAGTAGGTGGGGGTGGAAGTCCAACAACGTAGTCTATCCCATATCAGGGTCTCTGATCCAAGAATGATATGCAGCCCAGTTTGGGCAAATGGGATGCAATGGGATATTTACAAGAGCCTTTAAAAGCAAGATTCTTTGTGTTCTAAAGAGGCACAGGCAGAGAAGCCGTCATTCTCACTAAGTGTGACCACAGATGCAGACATCCATGGGAGTTGCTGGCTTGGTACCATTTTGTACCTATGAGGGACCCAGTGTTAAGTTGAAGTTGTCAAGGAAGATGGAATTTTGTCCCAAGGCACCTCACTGGACTGATCAAATCTTACTAGAACTTGGACTTTTTATGAACATTTATCATTTCAGCCTGACTGAATTGTGTATCTGTTCACTGAAATCACAAGATTTCTATCTGAACTATGATTCTCTTGACTGTACCCAGGTAATCAACTGATGAAGAATTATTATTATTATGATGACTTTTATGCTGTGAAGCCTTTTATTTGAAAGAAAAATACCCTTAATATTTAAGTCACTTTCAGTGGGGGGGTAGGTGAATCTGTTTTTTATTTTTTTATTATTATTGTCTATTATATTATTTATTTTATTTTACATCATTATCTACCCCGGGGTTCTCCCACCACCACCTTATCACCTGTAAACCATCATCTTAGTCTTTTGTGGCCCCCACCCTGATTTTCCTTCTTCCCCTCTCATGCTTTATGCCTCAATTTTGCTAAAAATTAGTTTTAAATTTATATTATATGTCAGATTATTTTCCGTTTGTGTCTCATATAAGTGAGACCATTCTGGTATTTCTCTTTTCTTTCTGGCTTATTTCTGCTTGCAGAATTGTCATGAATTGAGAAGAAAGGGAAAGAGGACTAGTTAAAAAAAGATGATGAAGAATTATTTTAACTAATCCTCTTTCCCTTTCCCCTCCTCTACTGGTGGATCAAGACCAGATCCTTATTTTAGTGCATTTTTGAGTGAAAGTGATAGGGAAATATTGAAAACCCGAGTCACACTGAGATTGAACATTGGAAGTTAGGGTGGCATTTTCATTGCTTTTTTTATCAGGCGCCTCTTGCTCTTTGCTATGGGACCATAGTAACTTGTTAAAAGATGTGGGAATTAAGCATATTTATGAACAAGGAAAAAACAAGCACACCAAAATTTCCCTATAATTTAAAAATACATGATTGAACGTATGTTGCCGCATCATGAAGACTGCCTGATGCCATGTCATGAAGCAACTGGGATACTGGGTGAATTTCAAGCATTTTTAAAAATCCAGTTTTACCAATGACACTTGCCAGTGCATGAGAGAGCCGTAATATTGTACAAGAGTGAACTTGTATAGGCTTGGTTGGTGCTGAACAATTTATAGCAAGTTCTCAGCTTGACACAGGAGGACCAGAACAAGAATCACCCTAGGAGCCCCACAATTATGTCAGCATTTCAATAGATTCACACATCACCATCTTCACTGTGACCACTGTTTCATTACCATGATAAAAAGACAGTGGTAGTGGTTAGCAGTGAATGAAGTTCTGGTTGTCAGGATGCTTACAAGCACTGTTTGATATCAGTACAATTAAAAACTATAGCACACCAAAGAATCACTGTTCTCTACAGTTTTTCTGGAGGGCAATTTTGCTCATTCATAGGATAGGCCTTAACATTACATCTCCTCTTGCCCAAGTAATTCCATTTCTGTTCAAAGAATGGTACTGCCAGGATGAAGAGATTTATCCATGAGAATGTCTGTCACAGCAGTGTGAATAACAGCGAAAAACAGCTAAATGTCCAGCAATAGGCACTGGAGAGATGAATTACATCCCATGTAGACAATGGTGTGTGATGCTTTGAATTTGATGCTACCATTTAATTCCTAAAGATGTATGTTTATTAATGCAGAAAGGAATACAATTTCAAGTGAAAGGGCAGGTCACAAAATATGAAGAATTTTTATCATCGAGAGTTATAAGATTTATGTTGATAGACATTTTTGAAATTTCTAGAAATATATGCAATTTAGTACAAATTATGTTTTTTTAAAAATTATTGTGTCAGTGGCAAAGTAAATAGAACAAATTATTATTATAGATGCTCTCACAGGGTGCTTCAAGGATAGGCAAGTAGTTCTTTGTTTTGGTTCATCTTTTATCCTAATTTAAAAATATTTTGCCTCGATTACTTGTGTAGTCAGAAGGTTTGTCATGTTTGTAAAGTAATTTTGACTAATCCTCTTAGTAGAAGCAAAATGCAAATTTTCAACTAAGTCATCTACATCGGGGTGGTGTAAGTTAATAATTTGTTTTGACATACTATGGAGGTAGGGTCTACTCTGGAAACCTGATCTTGGGCCAGATTAGCTTGCAGAGAGTAAGAGAAAGGGGCAGTTCCAGAGATGCTGGAAGTGCTAAGAAGCCAAACCAGGCAAGAGAAGCTAGATATTAGCAAAAGAAGAAAGTGGCTACCAACTCGATGGCAGTGACAGACAAAAAGGAGATCTTCAAGAGCCCTGGAATTGGGGCACTGGTAGAAGGTGGACTCATTGAGATGATGTGGTACCATTTGGAGGAGTCACTATAAGTGGAGTGAAAGGAGAGAAACGCTTGGCTCCTTCTTTCTTCTCCTTTCTTCTCACCCTGAATTTCTGATATAGGGTAGTGACGCAGTTGAAAATTGTATTGGCGCCAAAATACCCTGGTGGGTGGGGTCTGAGAGAAAGACATGTGAGGAGAAGTGAGAATTGCCAAAAGGCACATAAAAGGAAGGAGTGAGGATAGGAAAGAAAAAAAGGAAAGGAAGGAGACAAGAATGGTGGACTGAGAACAGGTCTATGTGGCCTGGGCAGGGGAAACCCCCTGAAGAGTAAGCTGGAGGTGGCAAGGAGCCATGGTGACTGGTAGAAGAATGACCAGTGTGGAGAGTGTGGCACTGCAGCAAGGTAGCATAGTGAGCTGGTACCTGGAAATGGCCAGGGATTTGGACTGATTTGTGTATCAGCAATTGTGGAAGAAATTTGAAGAGTCTTGGAGAAGCGTTGCAGTTTGGAACGCTGGAGAGAGAAGAAGTGAAGAGAAGATGCCGAAGAAAGACTGGACATTGCAGTACCTGTTTCAGGTTTGGAGGGGCAAAGGGCACCATCTTGGACATGTGTCTTTGGGAACTTTGGGATTGAAAATGGTGACTGGGGTAAGATAATTGGCCACTTGTGGCTTTGAGAACTTTTTGTTTTCCTGGTTGATTTTCCTGGGTAATAAACCCTGTTGTTGAACTGCGTTTGAGTGGCAACTGCTATGTGCAGGTGATGCGGACCTGTGGTTTGTTGGTTAGAGGTTTCTGCCCATTTTCGACCCAATTTCATTTCCTCTTGGCAACTCTTACTGGCGGGACCTTCCTGGAAAGCAGCCTGCAAAGGGTCCTGGGAATGTGATTTGCAAGGATCTGCTCTGTGCAGGCAATGGAGAAAATGGAAATGAGGGTGAAATACAAGTGGTTATGGTTGTAGCTTGTGCATGTGCTGTGGCTCCAGGTCCTGACCAGACCTGCTTGGATGAGAAGGTTGGTTCTCTCCTTTAATGTAGACCCCTGAGCAGGTGGTAACTTTGGACGTTCCTTCTTTTGTCCTAAACCTGAGGTTCTTGGAGTTTTCCATGGCTTCCAGAATGGGATACTTTTCTCTCTCTCAAATCATCATCACAGTTCATGTTTCTAGGCTGTTTATAACTCTCTTACCTGCCCCAATTTCCTTCCCTAGAAAGTATTATATAATCTAGATCTCCCCACATCCTCTCCTCTTGCATCAAATCTTCTATGTTCTATGCCCTGCAGGTTTTAAGTCCTTTTTGCTGATGATATTTCCTCCCTGCTGACAATCATCACAGGCACATCTCAGTTACTGTAGGCATGGCTCCAGACCACAGCAATAAAGTTAAAATCACAAAAATGAGTACATGGAGTTTTCACTTCACCACCGCATATAAAAGTTTACACGATGCCACCATCTATTAAAAGTGCACAATAACACAGGACAGACACAGGGAAGGATCCTGGAGAAACCACCACATATCTGCCCTACAACAAGCTCCCGACATGCTCGGCCTATCTGCTTCAGTTGCTCCTGGAGATCTGAGCAGCCTCATCTGTTGCTGTCCAGGAGTGCAAATCCACATCCAGGAAAAAGGACATAGTTCCAGAAAAAGAAGGACCAGTGGGCCAAACATGGACCAACAACTTGCCGCAAGAGGAGTTGGAGTGACCAGAGGGGGAAGGGGGAAAGAAGGAGCTCGGTGGGGAGTATGGGGTACACTACAACCAGACAAACGTGACCAATATTGTATGAAAATTACAACCCCCTCCCCCCCACAAAACATCATCTGGCTGAAAAACAGTATATATATCTTGTTTAAAAAGACACATTAAAAAATGCTACCATCATCTGAGTCTTTATTGAGTCACAATCTCTTGCTGGAGGACAATCTTGTCTTCACCCTGAGAGTTGCTCACCAATCAGACTGCTGGAGGCTGAAGCTTTTTTTTGGGGGGGGGGGAGACTGTGGCAATTTCTTCATGTGTAGCAGCAATGAAGTTTGCATCGCCAACTGAATCTTCCTTGCAGAAAAGATTTCTCTGTGCATGTGATGCTGTGGGATGGTCTTGGACCCACAATAGCACTTCTTTCAAATATGGAGTGAATCTTTTCAGACCCTGCTGCTGCTTTATTGGTTAAGTGTGTGTGACTCTCTAAAGCCTGTGTCAACATTTCAACAACATTCACGGCATTTTCACCAGGAGTGGGTTCCAGCTCAAGAAACTGTCTTGGTGCATCCAGAAACAGCCACCCCTCCTCCACTCAAGTTTTATGAGCTGCAGCAGCAATTTAGTTCTGTCTTCAAGCTCCACTTCTAATCTATGTCTCTTTCTATTTTCACTACATCTGCAAAGACATCCTCCACAGAAGTCTTGAATCCCTCAGTCATTCATGGAGGCTGGAATCAAGTTCTTCAAATTCCTGTTATGGTTGATCCTCCGTCCTCTCCTCCCTCTTCCCATCCATTCTCCCCTCCCTCCTCTCCCCCTATTCCTTCCCCTTCCTCCTTCCCTCTCTCTCCCTCCCTTTCTCTTCCACTCCTCCTTCCCTTTTTGAACAGCAGTTGGTTTCTCCCCTTGGGTATCGTCTGTGTAGTTTTCTCACTAACACAGCACCTGTGAACCTCAGTCACCACCTGTCACCAGAGTCCCTTATGCTCTTCCCTCCCTTGTTTTGTCCCCTTACTTTCCCTCCCCTGTTGTATGCCTTGGATCTATGGTCATCTGGCAAGATTTGCCTTTTTGCTGACCCTCTCTCTATTTCACCTGTAAGTGATTTGCTATATTTACTATATCATTTACTATATTTCTTTTTTCCTTCTGACTTAATTCACTTAGCACAATCCCTTCCAGCTCCATCCATAATTGGAATAAGCTTATCTTTTTTGATAGCTAGGTAGTATTCCATGATGTACACATCCCACAATCTCTTGATCCATTCATCTGTTTGTGGGCATTTTGGCTATTTTTTTTTTTTTTTTGAGACTAGGTCTCGCTGTTTTTGCCCATGGAACTGCAGGCTCTCATTGCCCAGGGTACCACAGACTCAAGTAATCCTCAGCCTCAGCTTCCCATGTAGCTGGGATTACAGGCGTGCACCACCACTCCCAGCTATTTTTTGGAACTAGGTCTCGCTATGGGCCCCAGGCAGGACTCGAACTGCAATCCCTAGCCCTTGCCACTTCATAGGCTGAAGCTAACAGGCACAAGCCACCATGCCCGGCCATTTTGGCTGTTTTTAACTCCTCCTGTGAATCATGAATGTTCTTAATGGTGTTGAGAAAGGTGCATCCTTCCTAGAAGGTTTTCAGTTTGCTTTGCCAAGATCCACCTGAAGTATCACTCTGGCAGCTGTACCATCACAAAATATATTTTTAAAAGAGTAACATGTGAAAGTTGAAATTATCCCTTGATCTGTGGGCTGCAGGACAGATATAGGGTTAATACGCATGAAGACAGCATTAACTTCTGTGGAAATCTTTGCCAAAGCTCTTGATCAAGCAGGTTTGTTATCAACGAGCAGTAACATTTGAAAGGAATCATTGTGTTCAGCACTCTTAATAGTCTGCTCAACATAGTCTGTAAGCCACGCTACAAACAGAAGTGTCATCATTCAGGCTTGCTGTTTTGATCAAAGAGCACAAAGTTGATGTAGCATAAGTCTTAAGGGTATTTCAGAATAATAAATGAGCACTGGCTTCAACTAAGTTGAAGTCACCAGCTACATAAGCCACTAACAAGAGTATCAGCCTGATACCTGAAGCTTCATAGATTTTGGCTTCTCCTCTCCAGCTATGAAAGTCCCAGATGGCATCTTCCTTCAATAGAAGGTTGTCCCATCTACATTGGACCTGTTGTTTAGTGTTGCCACCTTCATCCATGATCTTAGCATGATCTTAGCATGATCTAAGCTAGAACTACTTGCTGTAGTTTTTCCATCACCATTGGCTGTTCACCTTGCTCTTTTATGTGAAGAAGGCTTCTTCCCTTAAGCCTCATGAGCCAATCTCTGCTAGCTGCAGACTTGTCTTCTGCAGCTCCCTTCCCTTTCTCAGCCTGCATGTAACTGAAGAGAGCAAGGACCTTACTGTGGTTTGGGCGTGGGCTCCAGGGAGTGTTATGGCTGCTGCTGCTTCTATCCAGACTACTCAGCCTTTCCCATGTCAGTAGTAAGGCTGTTTTGCTCTTCTTGTTTACATGCTCCCTGTAGTAACACTTTGAGTTTCCTCCAACAACTTCCTTTGGCATTCACTTCTTGGCTAACTGCCCTTCTCAACTTCTGTCTCACCCTGTACACTCAGCTCTAAGTGTGTGGCTCTTTCTTCGCCCCACATGTAAAGTCTTTGAAGAGTTACTAATTGGCAGGTTTTCAATATGGTTGTGTCTCAGGAGACAGGGAGGCCTGATGGTAGCAAGAGAAATGGGCATGGTTGGTCAATGAGGTAGCAGAACACACACACAACACATGTCAGTGAAGTTCACCTCGCAAGCAGATATGCTCTGTCATGCTCTTTTACCCCACAACTCCTGATAGTCACATCAAAGATGATGATCTTAGACTCTCATAACAGATCAAGTAATAATGAGTGTTTGAAATAGTGTGAGAATGACCAGGGTGTGATTCAGAGACATGAAGTGAGCAGATGACTGGAAAAAAAAATGGTTGCTGAGAGACTGGAAGGATGCTGGCAACATGGGAGTGGGGGGTGAGAGGCTGGGGAAATCAAACCTTCTATTCGTAACAAGCACAATATTTGCAAAGTGCAACAGCCACTATGGAAAGCAGTGTGGAGGACCCTCAAACTTATGAAAATGGAACTACCATTTGATTCAGCAATTACTCTTCTGGGAATCTACCCAAAGGAGACCTCAATACTTAAAACAAAGGGACACCTGTGCTCAGATGTTTACTGCAGCACTATTTATAATTGCAAGGACATGGACACAACCCAAGTGTCCCAAAATGGATGAATGGATGAAAAAGATGTGGTCTATGTACACAATGGAGTATTACTCATCAATTAAAAATGACAGGTTGGATGAATTTGTAGTAACATGGATGGACCTAGAAGGAATCATATTAGCAGAAACAAGTCAGAAATAAAAAGACAGAAACCAAATGATTTCACTAAAATATGGGACATGGGAAAAGCAAACAAAAGGCCAGGAGGAAAAGTCAAAACGAGCTAACAATCAAACTAAAGTACACAACTGGGAGGGGGATGGGCGGTGGGAATGGTCAGGAAGGAGAGGTGGTGGGTGATCCCTGGGAAATATAAAGATGTGAAATATATGTAAATAAATTATTAAAAATTAAAAAAAAGATAAACTGTGCCTGCACTTTGCTTCCCAACCAGGTACCACAGTCACAGTACAACCCTCCAAGACTATACCCAGCCTGGCGTTGGAAAGACTGGCCTGGGGTTGTTTTGAAAGCAGCTCTGTCCATGCTTCTCAGGGCTGAGTCAATAGCCTGAAGAGCCTTTTAGGTTTTTGCAGAGAGATGATGCCTCTGTTCTTTGTTTCCTGAAAAACAAAGTCCAATCTCTGCCCTGTCCCTGCCTTTTTGCGAGAGCTCCAGTCTTTCTTTCTCTGACTGATTTGTAAGTGGGTCTTTGCAAGTAAGACTGTGAAAAAAAAAATCTTGCGATGTTTTGTAATATGTCAGATTAAAAGGTGATAGATGTAGGGCAGGTGGGAAGGTTTTGGAGGTACATGTCTACTTGTATTTAATATGCATGTGCCGGGGCTGTTTAGACAGTGACATTTGGAAGCAATTTGATTGAACCTGACAGCTTACAAGTGGGAAGTGGCAGGAATGAATGGAAAGAGCTTTGTTGTCCGAAAGACAAGGTTAAATCTCAGCTCTGTCACCTAGGATTCACTAGTGGTTTCCCACCCGTGAAATGGAGTTGTGCGGGCCACCAACACAACAGTATTACCGTTCCACTAAGTAGTGTAAACTATTTTAGTGTGTTCTTTTTTTCAAATACCTGATCCCATTTCATCCGCCAAAGACTATTATTCCCATTTCATAGAGGAGCAAATGGAGGCTTCAAAAGGTGAAAATGCCTATGGCCAGTTCTGGATCTGAACTCAAGTCCAACAGACATCAAAACACAGATTCCTAAGCATTACTTCATTTTACCCCCCTCCCAGACCCCCCCCTTTAACCTGGTGGGGAATAAATAGGGAGAACAGCTGCTAGCTATTAATTTAATGCCTCCACCTCCAAAGTCCCCTGGATTTTGTTAGACTTTGTCATAAATATCTTTCTGTGGCAGAAAATCGGAACGATTTGTTGAAGGTCATGGTCAGAAAGTCAATCTTTTAAAGATCTGCTGTTCTCTGTCTTTTATGAAAGAGTGCTCTAAACCCATCTTTGTTATTTCTTAAAATATGATCTACTTCCTAGAATCAGATTAAGATGGAAATGAATTCTTGCTAAATGTGCTTGGGCTGATACAGACGTCAGGGAAACAGCTGGGATGCTCCATCAAATAGAGAGGGGGAGGGGTGGCGTTTGAAAAGAGCACCACTGTGCAGGCAGGATGGTTAGCACATTTCAGGCTTGTTCTAGAGAAACTGTAAATAGGCAGAGAGTGGGCAGTTCCCACGACGTGAGAACACAGGGCCAGGAGAGCTTGCACTTTGATGGTGAAGCTTTCCGTGCATTGGTGGTGGTGCTGGGCATCTTCCTTTGGGGAGAGTGACCCTTTTTTTCCCAAGCATAGAAAGCAGGTAGTTACCAATGTAGGGGTGACCTTGACCCAGTGACTTCACTCACAAGCAATCTTTCCAATTGAAGTCTGACGTGTGCAACTGAGTTCTTGAGTCTGTAGGATGAATGAGTTGCTCAGGCTTTTTCCATCAGCCTGTAGAACCAGCACCTGGGATAGTGTGTCTTCCCCATGACTGTGTGGCCTAGTGTGTGTGCGCATGTGTAAGTGTGCACACCTGGGCCTAGGAGAGAGGGGCTAGGAGAGCGCAAGCATGAGCATGGGTAAGAGAAAGAACGTGAGAACACCAGAGAGAGAGAGAGAGAGAAAACTCGGAGAAAGAGTGATTATTCTTGGGGTGGTCTACAGGGCTCCCCTGCCTCCCAGTCCCCCAGCCCTGGCTTGCCCTGTCCTGCCTGGTGTGTCTGTGTAACTACTATAACCAGATGGTGGGCCTGATGCTTGTACATTACAACCGGCGAAGAGGATGGTTACAGTACAGTCTCTGCTGAACTCGGTGCATCCTTCAAACAGTATTTTCATTCAAGCTCCCTTTTCTTCTTATCTCCCTACGGGGCCCAGGAGAAAGGAGGTTGGGGGCCTGGAGGTTGGCAGGGAGGGGTGGTGGGGGTGGGCAAAATAGGGATGTGAGTCCTCTGCTGAGAACCCAAGGGCAGACTAGGCAGCATGTGCTCTCTGAGGGAAGGGAGTGGTGGAGAAGACCCTGGGGAACAAGTTCTGACCTTTCCAGCTCCCTAGAGTGCCTGGCCCCAAGTCAGGGCTCCACGTTCCCTGGGTGAGCAGAGACTGCAGTACAGTCTCATTGGCAATGAGGCAATTCTATTGATCCCAAAGGCAATGACGTTCCTATGGAACAGCCAGGTCCGGTGGACACCACCTGCCCCAGCCTCACCTGTGACAGGACAGACTGGCACCACGTGCCTGCAAAGCGATTTGCTGGGGAGAACACACCCCCACCCATGTATAAGTCCTCCCTAAAATGCCTGAATCTGGTCACCAGGAAAAGACCAGAAAAGTGAAACGTGAGGGTCATTCTCCAAAATAAATGTTCTAGATTCTTAAAAAGAGGGTCGGTGGGAGTGAGGTGGGGCCCTGGGAAGCAGGCACTGGGACAAGGGTCCAAGGGGCTGATGGGGAGTAAGCTTGGGGAAGAAAAGAGAAGAGCTGGCTGGGGAAGAGAGCGCCTCAAATGATAGGAAGCTGACAGGTCTCGGTCAGTGCAGCAGGGGGCGCCAGAGCAAAGAAGGCCAAGGACAGCTTTCAAGGGTGGGAAGAGGTAGCCGGTGCTCACTCACTGGGCACTGCTGGGTTGCGGGTCCAGAAAGTGTCAACAGATGGAGTGCTCAGCTGCCTGTGCTCCTTGGAGGAAGAGCAGTAAGTTCTTTCTGGGAGAAAGATCCTGAGTCACTCCTCTGTGGCTTCTGCTGTGTCTCGAAAGAGGAAAGGACAGAAGATCTTCAGGAAGCCCTGGGGACCCGAGGAGGACCATGTGTCGTGTCCTCTTTGGATACTGGACCGAAGAGAAAAGCATCCAAATAAATAGCATCACTGGGATAAGCGGGAGAAATTCGTCTGTGAACTGAGTATTAGTTAATGGCGCCAGAGTCTTGTGAAATTTCTGCCTAATTGTACTGTGACTTTGAAGACATTCTCTAGTAATAGGTGACCAAGACTTTAGGTGTCATGTGTCTGCAACTGGCTCTCAGAGGGCTCAGTTTAAAAATATCAACAAGGACACCTGGACTGGATGTTTATTGCAGCGCTATTTACAATAGCCAGGATATGGAAACAATCCAAATGGCCCAAACTGATGAATGGCTGAAAAAGATGTGGTCTATTTGCACAATGGAATATTATTCTGCAATCGAAAGGGACAAATTGAAAGCATTTGTGATAACAAGGATGGACCTGAAGGGAATCGTTAGCGGAAATCAGTCAGAAAGAAAAAGACAGAAACCAGGTGGTCTCACCTATAGATGGGCTATAGAAATAGCAAACAAAAGCCCAAGAAAAAGTCAAGATAAACTGACAGTGGAGTTGGGGCAAGCAGCTAGGGAAGAGGAGGGGGAAAGGAGAAATTGGGTAAGGGAGGAGTGCAAGAAGATCAGGATGAAGGAGAACCCTGGGGAAATGCAATGCTGTAAGATATATATATATATATATATACATAAATATGTAAACAACAAAATGACTAATAAAGGAAAAATAAAATTAAAAATTCATAAGAACTCACACATTTTATATATACATATACCCACAGAAATGATCAAAAAGAACACCCATAGTTCATATATACATACACACATAAAAATGCATATCCACTAGGTCCTTAAACGATGTAGTTTAGTTCCGTATTGTTTTGACATGGATGAGAAAAAAATTCTACCCACATTGACTGAAACCGTTGTTTGAGGACCAGCTATCATTAGACATTGTTTCACTTAAAGTCATTTCCCCCAGATCTACCCATGATACTAAGTTAGGACTTTCTGGCTAGACACATGCCTATACCTATATATGTGAAGCATCATGGAAAACATTAAAGCAAAACATAAAATGATGGGCCAGGATTTCAGTTGAGAACATAGGGTTGTTTTCTGTCCCAGTCTCACAACCTGCCTGTGTGGCAATGTTTCATCCTGTTGCCGAGGCAAAGATGAGATGACTGAAATCCCACTTTCAAGTTTCCCTTTGCTACGACTTGTTCCCTTGGGTCATCTTCAGATGTCAGTTAACAGGACAGCTGCACAGACAAGGGCTCTGTACATAGAGTTTTATTCTGCCATCGGGGTGTGGATGCTTTCCACAGAAGTGGTAGTCGAGGAGCTGGCGTGGGAGGGGATGAACTGCAGCTAAGAGCCCTCTTCCCGACGCTGTTGGATGCCACAGCACCGGTGCTCATTTTCTGACACTCCTCTAAGCGTCCCTGAGACCACCTAGCAGAAGAGGGAGACTCTAGTTCCTTCAGTCCCTCTACCTCCGGGGACCGCTGCACCACGCTCGCCGGTTTGACCTACGCTATGTCTGGAGCAGTGAGGCAATGAATCTCTCTTGGCTCTTTTTGGGTGAAAATTCCTGCTGTAGTTACTGAGGCTGAAGTTTTCAATTGCTTTCAAACACCCTAGAGCATGAAAGAAAAAATACTTGCCTCACTTTCTCTTTGAGGTTTGCTTTCATTGACAGCAGAGACAGAACCTTATCTACAACTAACACAGCCTGAGCAAACAGACGTGATTAACCTTGAGCAGAGTGCCAAGGCCAGTTGGAGCCGGGTGACACAGATGCAGGGGGGGGAATGCCCAGAGCCCAGGGGCTCACCACTGGAAACTCACAGCTCCAGGGAACTGGAGCAGCGTCTTGTGATTCTTTGTGGCTTGGAATTAACCAATGAACTTCAGCCAAGTCCATGTTTCTTTGCCCTTAGCCGATAATATTTATCTCATTTGTAAGGTCCATGCTGGTCTCCCAACCCAATAACCCAATAATCCAATAACACAATAACCTCAGTCTCTTTCTTATCCAGGGTGGCATTGCCTGCCACTATGCCAGTCAATTTGCAATGAAGCTTTTCTGGTGACATGGCATATTGGCTTCTATGTACACTGTTCATTAAAACCTTCTCTTCCCTGCTGGCTCTAGGAAAGATGAACAAAGGGTGTTGGAGTAGAGGGGTGATATTCGTCCTATAGCATGAGCTGGGCACGCAAAACTTGATTTAAGCTGCCTCCTGTTATCTTCATCATGGTCCTTGTGATCAGTGAACTTCCATTTCATCAAGGAAGGAACTAAGCCTAGAAAACCCTTCCCATGAATGGAAGCCCCAGAGGACTTCCTAACAAGAGAAAAATGACCACAATACCAACTTTTGTTCATTGACTAGACATCAAGGCACCAAAGGAAGCTTTTTCCACATGTCTTATCTAATCCTCAGAAGGACCCTGTAAGTTATTTTTCAAATGAGACACACACGAGGGAAAATGAAGTGACTTAATACACTTATCTGATAACATTTTCACTGAGTGTCTGTGAGTGCCGGGCCCTTTACACGTCATCTGGAGGGAGGAGGTTTCCTAGTTGTTTCTATGGTGCCCTCCAAGTTGTTTGAGGCTTTTGCTCTTTATTGTTTGAGGCACATGGTGATGCCTGACTTGCTGTGTGACCATTTCTGAACTCCGTTTCCCATCTCTAAATGGGGTGAGTCGTCCAGAGGTAGAGATGTCCATTTGGGGGCCCATGTGATTTGCTAGATGCCTGCATGGTTTACAGCTACTTGGAATTCATTTCCTACATTAAGAAACCATGACAGTTCACTTACACATTCAGGTTTTGAGCTGTGCAATGACCAAAAAAACCTGCATAAATGGTAGGGGAAGAGGGAATTTGAAGAAGGTGGTTAAAAGGGATTAGTGCCCTATTAGATAAAACAAGTATTAAGGATAGACTAGGTGACATGGTGACTACATGGTGAGCTAAGAGAGTAAATCTGTCAGGAAAGTTAAGAGAGTAAATCTTAAGAGGTCTTATTACAAGGAGGAATTTTGTTCCTTTTCTTTTTATTGTGTTTACATAAGAAGATGGATGTTGAAGCTATTGGTATGTCAACCATTTCTCAATAAAACTAAAAAAAAAAAAGATACAGAAATGTGCAATGTCCAGTCTTCTTTTTCCTTTTGGTGGGTGTGTGATGGAAGGGGGAAGGGTTATGCTTAAGACTCCTAAATGGATAAATTGTTGAGGATCAGTACTATGCTAAGTATATTACCCATCATTCCCATTTGCCTTTTCCAACAACCCATTGAGACATTTACTAATATATACCGGGGAAATGGAAACACAAGGGAAGTCATTTAAGACCACACAGTCCATCAGGTATCATAGTCAAACCTAGTACCCTGATGTGATGGGTAATTGTATATGGTAGTTTGTGGTGCTCATAGAATGGTCAGATATGTGGTCCAACATTCTGGGTGTTTCTATGAGGGTGTTTTTGGAGGAGATTAACATTCATATTGATTGAATGAGTAAAGATTGACTGTCCTAATGTGGGTAGGCCTCATCTAATCAGTTCAAGACCCAAATAGAATGAGTGCTTGACCTGCTCCCAACAAGACAGAATTCCTCCTGCCGATCTGCCTTTCATCTGGGACATCAATTTCTTCCTGTCTTCAAACTCAAACAGAAATGGGATTTTTCTGGGTCTTCAGTCTTCAGCCTGTAGATCTTGAGCCCAAAACCTGCACCATCAGAGCTCCTGAGTCTCCACTTTGCCAACTACAGATCATGAGACTTGTCAGTCTCCGTAATTGCACAAATTAATTCCTTATAATAAATCCCTGTATCTTTGTCATCGATTTACACCTATGTTTACTTACACCGACATGCATTCTGAAAGTTCTGTTTCTCTGGGAAATGCTAATTAACACATTCATTCTCCTTGTACTTAAAACCCGAGTCCTCAACCATCAAGCCTCCCCTGAAGTCCAGTTTCTTTTAATTCTTCATTTTAGAGGGAAAGATAACTAATTTTCAACTATGTATCTCTTCAATCCTCTGTTTTCTAAGGCTGGTGATTGGATACATAGCTATGTACTGGAGGGGTGCAGAGAAAAGATGGACAGTTTCACGGAGAGGCAGAAAGACAGTATGGATGTGAGACAAGAGCATTGGGACTGGGAGAGGGAGGAGCTGACTTCCAGGGAAAAAAACCTCAGTTTATTAATTTTTAAATTAATTAATTAATTTTTATTTTTTAGATCACAACCTTGGCAAATGGTTCTTGGGATGCCTCCTTCTCCCTCCTCCCTCTGGTGGCCCCTCCATTCTCTCAAACCCTGTTCTTTGTTGTTTACTAGTCTGTGCTAAGTCCATTTGTCTCTTTCCCGTGGCAGTATTCCTTCACTGGGTGCCGGACTGTGTTGTTGAACCAGGCAACAACTATTTCATTAGTTTCTCCTCCGTGGGGCACAGTATAACCTTCCCCTCCATTTTGTCCAAGAACCCTCCAGTAAAACCCACACTATGCACTGGTACTTTTGGGGTGGGAACTATGTATTGAGGGACTTGGGGAAGTAGGAGCCAGGCCCCAAGTGAGCAGAGGGAGCAGAGGTGAATGAGTGACAGATGGGGGAAATAGGGTGTCAGTATCCCAGATCCATGCTCCCCTAATTGTGTGACCTGAAGTGACCCAAGGTGATCTGAGGTGACCTGAGTCACCTCCTCTGTGGCACCTGCCTTCACCTATAACTGTGAGGATACCAAGAGGTACGAGTATAAGAGTTTGTGACCCAAACATGCCAAGGAAGTGCTTCAATCATTACTATGATGCCTAAAGTTTTTACAAAATTTGATGATACATTATGAGTGAAAGATGGAACTTGAATGAGATTATGGAAACATTCCTAAGTAAACTCACTCAGGGCAAGTAGGTAAAGGCTCCAACAACCTGGAGGTCACCAGCAGTGGGAGCGATGCAGTGATGGAACAGTAGGTGGTGCTAGATGCCACAGCTTTCAGTCAAGCGCGGACTTGACTTTCCTCAATCTGCCTTTCTAGCCTCCTCACTCTGTCACTTGATTGAAATGGAAATTGTCTGCCAGCATCAATTAGCCCCTATCAGCCCTGGGATTGAATTGGCACGACAGCCTCCAATATGCTATTCACCCAGTTCAAAAAAAATATTTTTAATCAAACACATTAATCTCATAAGCTCTTTTGAAAGACTAGAGTTGAGGGGACCAAAGTCCAACTGTTGGGAACCAGCAGCCAATGGGAATCCACATGATGGGCTGATATTCAGAGCCCTGGAGGAGTTTCAGGAAATGGGATGGAACCACCATTTTGCCAACAGCACTTCTGTTTAACAAACACAATAGTGCCTTGACTTTCTGCACCTCCCATGTGTCTGGAAGTGTGTTAGGCTGAAGAAGGCAAATGTGTGCCAACTTCCATCTACCCTCTAATAGCAGTGGCTGTCTAGAGCTGCCTGCAGTCCATTCTCATCAGAAAAGAGTTCTGTGATTGATTAGTAATGTCTGCTATGGTCTCAGAAAGGGCAACCAGGGTCCTGACTTCTCATTGAATCCTTATGATCACCCAAACCCAGAGTAGTTTAAATAACTTGCCTGAGGTCACCTAGCTGGGAGAGGGGGATTCAGGAGCCCAGCCAAGTTTGTTTACTGCAGGGCTCCTTCTATTGCTTTTCACACCCCAATTTGCTTCCTTTCTGGAAAATGAAACAAGTTATTTGGCAATCCATCCTGGAGAAACAAAATGAAACAAAGTCTCCCTTCATGTTGTCAAGGTCCAAATATTGGCAAGGACCATAGGCAAAGGTCCAAAGGGGGCTGCCCTCCTGTTGGTTGATAACTGTTGTCCACAGGAGAGGCTTCAGAAGCTGAGCTGAATGGAAAGCAGCTGTTCGGAGAGGCAGGGAAACAAGCTAAGATGCTGGTGGGGACTTGAATTCCCCTCTGAGTGACTGCAGGGCTGCTGCAGTATCCAGTCTGTGCCATGGTCTGCAGAATGCTCATCAATGTCACATGGCATGGATGGTGTTAGGAGGGTGAGGAGGGGGGCAAGAGTAGCATTTCCTAGGCAACTATTATGAGTTAGAAACTAGTCAGGGAAGCAGAACGGGACAGCACCCTGCCCTCACATAGCACCCAGTCTAGTGGGGGGAGATAGGCTACCCACAGGCAGGCCCACTCCATACAATACACATCTTGGGGTGGGGGTGGGGCTGGCTGCCCTGGTCAAGGTTCCATTTGAGCTAAACACAGAGAAGTGTTGCAAACAGAGAGGACCACGGAAATTGGAATGTAGAGCGTGATGGGGGGGGGGGGATGACCACAGAGTTTCTTCTGATATCTCCAAGCAGGAGAAAAGCTAAAGCTGTAACGCTGCTGAAAAACCACAAGGAGCCACTTGAGCTAAGTAAGCTAGAGGTGAGGGCTCCAGTGAGGCTGAAGCACTGGGTCTTATTTCATTTCACTTGGCATTTTAATTTTGGGGGGAATTGGTGGCATTTTCAAATGGTGTAAAAACATACAAAGGGGAATGTCATTAAAAAGCGTAACTTGGGCCGGGCATGGTGGTGCATGCCTGTAAGTGGCAGCCTAGGAAGTCGCGGCAGGGACCAGGGATGATGGTTCGAGTCCCACTTGGGATAATGTAGTGAGACCTAGTTCCAAAAAAACATAGCTGGGCATCGTGGTGTGCGCCATGCCCAGCTATGTGGGAATCCCAGTTACCTGGGAAGCTGAGACTGGGGATTGCTTGAGTTTGTGGTACCCGGGGCAATGTGAGCCTGCAGTTCCATGGGCAAAAATAGCAAGACCTGAATGACCCATATCCAAAGAACAAGGGCAACAACAAGTGCTGGCAAGGATGTGGAGAAAAAGGAACACTCTTACACTGCTGGTGGGAATGTAAACTGGTCCAACCTCTATGGAAAGCTGTGTGGAGGACCCTCAAATTGCTGAAAATGGAACTACCATTTGACCCAGCAATTGCTCTCTTGGAAATCTACCCAAAAGAGACCTCAGTGGGTACAAAAAGACACCTATGCTCGGATGTTTACTGCAGCACTATTTATAATTACAAGGACTTGGAAGCAACCTAAAAGCCCCCAAACAGAGGACTGGATGAAAAAAATGAATATATACACAATGGAATATTACTCATCAATTAAAAAAGACAAATTTGATGATTTTATGATAACATGGATGTACTTAGAAGAAATCATATTAGCAGAAACAAGTCAAAAAGAAAAAGACAGAAACCAATAGGTTTTACTAATATATGGGATATAGGGAAAAAATAAACAAAAGCCACGAAGAAAAGTCAAAACAAGCTAAACAACAAATTGAAGCACACAACTTCGGGAGGGTGGGGGATGAATCCCTGGGATTACAAAGATGTGAAATGTATACATTAATAAATTTTAAAAAAAGGAAAAAAGATAGCGAGACCTAGTCTCAAAAAAAAAAAAAAAAAAGCATAACTCTTGCCTTGTCCTCAAGCCATTCACGTCCCTCTCCAGAGAGGACTGGCATCACTAAGCTCTTTTCTCTCTCCAGTCATGTTCAGGAAGGGTAGAAAGAGGGGAATCATAGCCTTTGAGACTTAATTGCTGTCCGTGTGCATTAGCCTTGCATCCATAACCTCTTTGGATATCAAATCCCAGCTTTTTTGCTTGCAAAATCCCAAATCCTCTCTTTTCTCATTTCCTAACTAGCAGTTGTTGAGAACTGGGGATCTGGTGATGCTGATGGCCTATCCTTAATTCTCCCAGAGCGGCCCGATGACTGTGAGGCCTGAGGCTCCATTGTCAGCACTGCAAGCTGGACCTTCAAGGCAGCTAGGCTTTTCCCAAGGTATCCCTGAAATTCCTTTGGGTTGTGACAACGTGGGGGGGGGGGTTCTGGACTGGAGGTGCCAACGATGTTGCCAAACACCTTACTGTGTGCAGGCTAGTCCTCCTGCCCACCTAAAGCCATATTTGGTCCGAAATGTCAAGAGCACAGAGGCTGAGAAAGCTGAGCTCTTGTTGGGGAAGATGAGCCCTGTGCTCGCCTTTCTCCTGGAGACCCCAGGCATCCGCCTTCTAGGTGGTCGACAGTCAGGATCTAGGTTTTCTGTCCTTCACCAACCTGCCGTGTGGCAGGCAACCTCCTCGGTGGGGCTCCAGGGAGACTACCTCTGGGGGAATCCTCTCCCCTAGAGGCGGCGCTTGGGCCCACTGACTCACATTCCAGAGAACAGGATGTGGCCAAAGGGATGCGACGCCTCTTCTGAGTCAGGCCGCACATAGAACATGGCTTCTATCTTGGTGCTTCAGGCAAGGGGACCCCCAAACCTGCCTGCTCTGGCTAGGCTCTGCCGTCCGCTGCACTAAGACAAAACATACTCCCGTGAGTAAGCCCGTGCATGGAAAGGAGCTTGAGTGCAGTTAGTGTGCACTGGAGAGACAGGAAAGAATCAAGGGTCAAAGAAAATAGTTTACACATGAAGCACCCACAGTCACACGACCTCTTGTGGGTCAGCGCCCAGCCAAGCAGGGTCAGCCCAAAGCGGGGCCTCTGAGGCCCCAAAGCTTGCCCCACGCTGAAGGCACCCTCTGGGGGGACCCACAGCAAAGGGGCAGAGGGGGCCGGGCGAGTCTGGGAGGAAAAGAGCAAAGTTCAAGTCAAGGTCAAGGCTGCCATGGCCAGCCTCCCCCTCCCCCCACCCTCTCACCCACATCTCTGTCTCTTTCAAGCGTCTCCTCCCATGGCCCCCAAGTCCCTGGTCCCAGGCCAAGGCTGAGAAGCCAGTGTAGCTTCTCCACAGGTCTCAGCTCCACGTCTTCTTCTTCCTTTTTTTTTTGAGACTAGGTCTCACTATGTTGCCTGGGGTAGACCTGAAAGCGACCCTTAGCCTCAACCTCCCAGGTAGCTAGGATTACAGGCACGCACCATTGTGCCTGGCTATTTTTCAGAGACCAGGTCTTGCTATATTGCCCAGGGTAGTCTTGAACCCCCAGACTCAAGCTATCCCTGGCCTCAGCCTCCCAGTGCTGGGATTACAGGTGAGTGCCACTGCACCAGGCCAAGTCCTCTTCTTGATCTCTTTCCTTCTCCTCCTCCTCTCTTCTCCGTCCCTAGCTCCCTCTTTCTTGCATGGAGCGGAAACCTCCCCCTAGGGGCCACCTATTACACTGGGCACCCTCTCCAGGGAAAGCCAGCCTCCGGGTGGAGAGTTCTCCTGTGGGAGAGGCCCGGCAGCCATGGCCCCAGCCATCTGCTAAGAGCCAAGTGGGTGAGCGTGGAGGAGGGTCTTCTGAAGGTGAGCGCTCAGGTGGGCATGGCGATGGTGGGCTCCGGGAACCACCGGAGCCAGGGGCCCCCAGATCAGCCGCAGAAGCTACGAGATAACTCAGTGTCTGTGGTCTGCAGCCGCCTTGTATGCGTAAGAGGGAGCCGCGGCAGAGAGCCCCACACAGCCAGAGCAGGGCAAGCCCTGCGAGGACACGCTGGCTCGGTGATCTGAGTTCCATAAGCTCATGACATTTCTCGTGAGGGCCCAGTCACAGGATCCGTAGACCAGCTTTGGCCATATTTATATCGTCTCCTCATAACGGAGGTAAAAGCATTGGCCCCTTTGAGGGTGTGGGTTGGCCCTGGGCACATCTGCCCTAAGAACAAGGTAATTCCCTCCTTCAGCCTCCGCAGGCGGCCGTGGATCGCACCGCTGCAAAGCACCGGCTTCCTATCATTTTATTTTCTTCTTCTTTTTTTTTTTGAGACTAGATCTCGCTGTTTTTATCCGTGGAACCGCAGGCTCTCGTTGCCCGGGGTACCACGGACTCAAGCCATCCCCAGCCTCAGCTTCCCAGGTAGCTGGGATTACAGGCGCGTACCACCACACCCAGCTATTTTTTTGGAACTAGGTCTCGCTACGGGCCCCAGGCGGGACTCGAACCGCGATCCCTAGCCCCGGCCGCTTCATAGGCTGAAGCTTACAGGCACGAGCCACCGTGCCCGGCTTTTCTTGTTGTTTTTAATTAAATTTTTTATTGTGGCCCAGAACGCACACAATTTGCCATCTTCTCCCTGTGTAGAGCTCACCGGGCGATTCCAGAACATTATGCTGGGGAGAGACTGCAGCATCTCGGTCGTCAGAAACTCAGACCCAGCAGACAAGCTCCCAGGTCTCGCCCCGCCTCTCGGAGGTGGTGTTCAGCTTTTGTTTCCGTGGCTCTGACTATTGGCGCATCTCACAGCTACCAGCCTGCGCTGTCGGGCGGGGTGTCGCCTGCCAACCACAGGGGAAGACTCAGCGCTTAAGTGATTTTCGTCCAGAGGCGGCCAAATTGCCCAAGAAATGACAACGTGGCCCTGACTGACTGGGGCTGCGCTCTGCACACGTGGGCAAGGGGCGAGGCCAGCCTCAGTCGTGCGTGTTGGGTCCCCCTGAGTGTCTTTCCAGGTGAGAGGCAAAGCCGTGCTGTGCCTCCCTTTTGTGCACTCCTACCATGATCCCTACTGTGCACCCCTGCCATGCAGCCCTACTATATATCCCTACTGTGCATCTCTACACTCTATCCCTCCTGTGCAGCCCTACTGTGCACCCCTGCCATGCATCCCTACTGTGCACCCCTGGCATTCACCCCTACTACAAATCCCTACTTGCATCTTTACACTACACCCCTCCTGTGCAGCCTACTGTGCAGCCCTACCATGCATCCCTACTGTGTATCCTACTGTGCACCCCTACAATGCACCCCTACTATATACTATATATCCCTACTGTGTATCTCTACACTACACCCCTCCTGTGCAACCCTATTGTGCAGCCCTACTATGTATCCTTACTGTGTATCCCTACCATGCATCCCTACTGTGCACCCCTGTCATCTACCCCTACTACAAATCCCTACTTGCATCTCTACATACACCCCTCCTGTGCAGCCTGATTGTGCACCCTACTATGTACCCTTACTGTACACCCCTACTGTGCATCCCTATTGTGCAGCCCTACTGTGTGCTACCACGCATCCTTACTGTGTATCCCTATTGTGCACGCCTACCATGCACCCCTACTACACACCTCTACTACACATCCCTACTGTGCATCCCTACTATGCAGCCCTACCATGCATCCTTACTGTACATCCCTACTGTGCATATGCCTGCCATGCATCCCTCCTGTGCACCTCTCTCCTATTGCAAAGAAGGGAGGCTGTCATCTTCTAAGGATGACAGAACCAACAGAGGGCCACCCGACATGCACTCTTTCGGCAGAGACAAATAAGCCCTCATGGTCAAGGTGGCTGTAACAAGGAAAGGTGTCCCCAGACCAGGTGAGCAGCCTCTACAGGTTATGCAGGCTCTTCAACTCTTACTCAGGAAGTTTCCTCGTAACGGGTCTTCTAAAGCCTAGTGTGGGGTGAGACTCGGTGTGCCTCAGCGTGCTGTACCTCTAACAGATCTGGCCTCCTGGATCCTTCCACTTATCACATGGCCTTCGAGATCCATCCAGTGGTGTAGCGGCCAGAATCTTGTCATTGCGAGGCTGGAGAAAATTCCACTTGCTGTAGGTGATACTTGAGTTAGCCACGCCCCTGGCCATGGGCTTTTGGGTGGCCGCCACCTGCTGGCTACTGTGAGCAGTGCAACTGCAAGTGGCTGTGCACGTATCAAGCCCGGGTTTGAAATTCTCCTGTAAGTCGTCTTGCTGCTCCACACCGTCATTCTGCTGTTAATGTTCTGCACCATCTTATTCCTGTTTCGCACAGTGGCTGGGTGAGCTTGCACTCCCAGCCGTAGGTTACTCCGCAGCTTCTCAGCACCTCTCCAACACACTGTGTGGCCAGAGCTGTGCTTTTCTCCCTAGTTCCTGTGTTGAAATCCCACAAAACAAAGGATATGGGACTTCTGGGAGATAATGAGGCTCGTAAGAGGTTATGGCAGTAGGGATATCACAATGGGATTAGTGTCCTTTTAAGAGATGCCAGCTCACCCTCTCCACCACCCTATCTGTATGCTCTGAGAAAGGACCCATGGGCACAGGAAGATGGTGGTTGCCAGCGTGCCAGGAGAGGAGGCTGCAAATGAATAATACCTTTGTCTTTGGCTTCCCACCTTTTACATCATGAGAAAGAATTTCTTGTTGTGTAGACCACTGGCCTATGCTATGGTATAGTGTGAAGCAGCCCAAGCTAAGACCCAGGTGGTCGTTTTTAATTGATGATGGACATTTATATGATTAGTGAAGCCGAGCATCTTTTCATAGGTTATTTGGTCATTTGTATATCACTGTTGGAGAGATGTCTGTTAAAATCCTTTGCGTATTAAAGAAATTGTGTTGCTTGATGATTTGTTGTTGAATTATCAGTACTCTACATCTGGGACGTTCGTTCCTTATATGATTTGCAAATATTTGATAATATTATTATGATATATGATTTGCAAATATTTTCCTCTGCCTGTACGTGGCTTTTTCGCTCTACTAATTGGAAGCACAGACTTTAGAACCAGACAAACTTGGGTTCAAATCCCAATGCTGCCAGTTGCTAACTGGCACTTTGAGCTATCACCAGAAAAAAGACCTGCACTTAAATGCCTATTATATGAGTTAAAAAATGGCCCATGTTATGAGGGAATGGAATGACAGGTCAGGGACACACATCCAGAGAAACTGACCCAGTGATGATCATTAAGTAAGCAGATGATGAGGCATTTGCAAGGTGGCAACCTAGCCCTAACTGGTGTGTGCACATGTACGCATGTTCGGAATAGATTGCATTTTGTAATTTTAAATTTCCTGGTGCACTTGGCAATCTGGCCTCTAGTGTTGTCATGCTCCACATCCCCCTCCCCCATGTGGATGGTGCGCTCATGCCAGGGACATTCAGAATTCCTTTCCATGGTTCTAGAGTACCCCCTCAATGTCCTGCACTGGGCCCAAGACCACCGTGGTGACTGATCTTACTGGTCTCCTGATGAACAGATGGCCGCTGTCAACTGTCCTTGGAGCAATGTCCTGACTGGTGTGTTTGGAACAAGTGCATCCAAAGTCAATGATGGAGTTTTATAAGCACAGAATGAGCTGCCGTTGGGATCATCTCTTCCCATTTCTCTGTCAGTGGGGGAAGGATGAGACGCCCAGGATGTAGAATGATCTAGAGTCCTGCCTTTAGCCGGAGGATCGGGGGGGACAATGAGTGGACCAAGACCTGTGCACTAACTAAGCCTCGACTTAAATTCACAAAGTCAAAGTCGAACCAAACAGTGACTGTTTAAAAAAATGTTTCTGTTCCTTTCAGCTTACCTCCGGACCATGGTTCATATCCATATTTTTAACAGAAATTGAAAACCACTGATTTAAGCAACTATTATGCTTATGTTAGAAATGGTGTGTTTCCCCTGTCTCCTCCTCTAGATCACAGCCTTGCCACGGGGGCCAGGTGTCACCTTGTCACATTGCACCCTTGGGCTCTGGCACAATGCCAGCACTGCATGGTTAGCTGAGCTCCCCTTCTACAAGGTAAGGGATCAGAGATAACTTTCTGTGGCATCTGGGGGCAGAAATACAAGTGGCATCTAGTTTTTACTTATGATTCTCTTATTCTTTTTTTGGGGGGCTGTTTTAGGTTCACAGCAAAGCCAAGCAGACTGTGCTGAGATGTTCCACACCCCTCTGGCCCCCACTTATGCACAGCCCTCCCCAAATCAACATACTCATTATAACCCAGTGGAACTAACCTGGCACATCAGCATCACTCTAAATCCCTGGTTTGCATCAGGAGGTCAGTTCTGTGACACTTTCTATGGGTGGGAACCATGCCCTCATGTGCAAGGTGATGGCACAAATTTTTGAAGTGCAGGCGTTGGGGGCAGAGGGCGTGTAAGGATGCAAAGAAGCCAGATCGCCACCTTTCATGGCAAAGAAAAAAAAAGTCATTGAAGTCTTAATGCGTACGCTGGGAGACAGAGGTAAAACTTCAGTAGCTTGGAGACATGGATCAGTGGAAGAAGTAATGAAGTTTTGGAAATGGCTGCCCGTGGGTGGCATCAAGGGGGCAAGAGGTGAGGAGGGAAGGGGACTCTTGCTCTTTGGTCGAAGAATTTCCATGTTACTTAAAAACAAACAAACAAACACCCCCAGCAACAAACTTGTGTATGTTTTGCTTTGTTGCCAATAATGATGATGATGATGATGATGATGATGATGAAATAAAAGCACTGAGACTTCTCATTGGAATAAGAATCCAGAGCCACTTTTCCTCACTGAAAACCAACAGGCACAATGAGCTCGTGATATCCATTCTCATTTTGGAGTCAAGACAAAATTAATTTGGAAAAGGAAATACAGCCGGGGAGCGGAGTTAGCAACCTCAGGAAATCCAAGGAAATGTAATTGAGTAAGAATTATCTCCTTAATTACTTCTGACCAAATCAATAACGGCGCTAAATGAGAAACCAAAGTTGCCGCCAATGACTAGGAAATTCCTGCAAACAAAGTGAGGTTCAGACTTGTTTGGGAAGGTGGAACACCTTTCTTCTCATGGTCAGCAAATATGGTTCCCAACAGGAGCAGTGGCGGTGAGTCGAGGCGGGACATGGGAAGAGAGTGACTGGCAGTCTGGGGTGGCAAAAGCAATAAACTGAACCTGCTTTTTTTTTCCCTCCCCAAATGGGAATGCCTGAGTTGGAGAACCCTTCTCCAACAGGCAAAAGCAATGGATGTCTTTGATGGTTTCAAATGTTTATTCTCATGCGAGACAGGGGAGAGGCTGGTGCCTTGTGCAAGTTGGAACAAGGTGAACCGGACACAGAGGTGGATGAGGGAGCATTTCCCCTTTCTTTGCAGAGCACAGGTTCTCTGTGGGGAAGGCAAAGATTTCTTTAAGATCATCTAGATGTGCCTTTGGGGCCTTAACCCCTTGTGCCTAGAAGGATTAAGGATTCTTGTTCCCATGGGTTCCTGTTGGGCACTTCTGGATCTGGTCAGGGACTTTGGGCCCTGGTCAGGGATAAGAGTCTATAAAGAGGTGGTTTATCCCTACCCCCTCCTGAGGTTGGCCAACTCAGGTGGTTCTCCTGTTCTGGCTCCTTTATTTCTGATCTTTCACTTCCCTTTTATTAAATAAACTTGCCTCTATGACCCCCTCCCCCCACCAAAAAAAAAAAAGATTCTATAAAGAGCTGAGATTTAAGTGTGTTCCATTTGCCTCATATCATGAAAATCTGTCTCCATCAGTCTTGGGGGCTCCTTGGCAATTGCCCAGCATCTTCTTGCTCCCCTCTTATATACTGTGTCTTTCCCCTGGTTCTCCTGCCCCATTGGACTTTTTGGTAGGTCCTATTGGCCAAGAGACAGTGAGTTTTCTTTCATTCAATGAACAACTTGCTGACCCTCCCCTGGGGTATGGACCCCAGGCTACAAACACATACCCTTCTAGAAGTTTCTTTTACAGTCTTATGGGGGTGGATGGACACATGATCAAATAGCTACAATACCAGGTGATGTGGGAGTGGGGCTGTGGGCACATCATGCCCCATGAGGGCAGAGAGGCAGTCAGGGATGAAGGAAGTGACGTCAAAGCCCAAGTAGCAACCTGAGGGACTCAGTGGGGTCCAAAAGCAGAAAGGAGGGGGAATGGTAATCCAGGCAGAAGGAACAGCATGTGCAAAGGCCTCAAGGGGGAATACACCAGTGGACCAAGAGAAGTGGGGTGGTAAGGAAAGAGGGGCAGGGAGGCTTGATCATGAAGATGACCCCAAAGAGCCAGGATCTTATGCTGAGGATTAGGTGGTGCTGATGGGTTTGCATGAGGCTAATTGAGGCTACTAAGTCACTGTGATTGGAGCTGGGGCAACAGTTTGCAGCTGCAGGTGATTAAAGCCCCAAGTCATGCTCTTGGATCCCCAAAGGCTGGGCCAGGTGCTGAATAGCTGCTAGGGCACCTGGAACCTTCTAGGCACAGAGTCACATACCTCCTGGGTGAGGCCTCCCCACCCATCCTCAGTTCACGGAGCTCCAGCGGTGAGCACTTTATGCAAATCTGGCCAATAAGATAGTTCCAGCTCTCTGGCCTCAGGAGAGCTTGGCTCCCTATGAGTGTGAGACACAGATCACAAGGACATTCAACCCCAGGAAATATGCTGTAGCTCTTAGGGAAAAGAAGACTTCTTTCTAAGGGGCTTGCTGAACTGGGGGAACATGAGCTTAGGACTCTTCTGAGCCATCTTGGCCACCATTTTGGTCAAATCTACCTAAGAATGGGGGAGAAAGCTATGACTTGTGCACAGGGCTCTATCCATTTTAACTCTCACATGGGATTTCTGCTCCCACAAGACAATTTTGCTTTCTTCTGGGGCCATTTTGAATCCCCCTACTTGCCACCAACAGAGTTTTAGCCATTCTATTAGCAGATTGCTAGAATTTGCCTGGACAACCCCACACTATCTCCTAGGAGGCTTGTTCTACTTCCTGGCGGTGTTGGCTGATATATGACTTTAAGAACCACGTGAGCACATTTATTTTGGAATCATCAGGGATTATCAGAGTTGAGAGAGAATATAAGCCCTCTGTTACATGATAGATACACTGAAAATAAAATAAAGACATTTATTGAGGGCTTAGGCACTGTTGTGCATGGTTTCATGTGGATCAACTCACTTCACTTTTGCAGCACATTTTGTGAAGTAAAATGTTACTTCACAAATGTTGTTACTGGCTGCATTTTACGCATTAGAAAATGGGTTACATAGAGGCTAAGTGAATCTACAGAGTTGCATGGGTTAAAATCCAAATTGCAGTTTGATTCCAAAGTCTGCTCTTCCCGTTCCCCTGACAGATGAGTTGACCAATGCCCAGAGAGGCTGAGAATTTTCCTAAGGTCACACAGCAAAGCAGTGGAAGACATAGGACAAGAATACACAAAGGTGGAAAGGTGGCGGCATGCATGGGGTGGGGGTGGCTGATAGCGGAGGCGGAATGGCCGCAGGGGTGATGACTTATCCGGACTCACACCTACAGTCTCACCAGGAGTGGATGAGCCTAAATCCCAGTGCTGATACACCATCTAAGAGAGCAAGGTGCCCCCCTCCCCATTCCACGGGAGAGGAGGGCCACAGAGTTGGGGCATCGGCCTCACAGCAAAGCTGCGAACTGAGGGGGAGGAAATGATCTGCAAAGGCCTTTAGCAGATGCCTGTCCACATCAAGAAACTTCTTTACTGACAGTGGCTGGGGGCGAGGTCCGGTGGGCCAGAGGGCAGAGCTCCAAGATGAAGAGACAGCAAAATGGCACCGAGAATGGATTGGAGAAGACAGTTAGCAATGAGAAGACACCGATAGACGAATGAGCACGGACTGGCTGCCCAAGGCAAAGTTAAGACTGAAAACCTACCAACAAGGTTTGCCATGTCCCAGGAACACAACCCCTCGCCCAGGAAAAGGGCACTGCCACCAAAAAAGGAAGAGACCAATGGACTTAACATAGATCAATAAACAACAAGGAGAGAGGAGTCTGAGGGAACAGAGGGGGTTTGGGGGGGAGGGGGGGAGGCAACCCAACAGCCACATACCAATGTTATAAGAAATTTCAAGAAAGAATAAAAAATGTGTATCTATGTAAAATATACACAAGTGTTGCCTTCCCTATGTACTGCCCAGAAGATACAGTACATCCAAAGGCCTGTGATCTGGAGTCACGCAGACCTGAGTTCACTGACGAGATAGTCTTTGGCAAACGCAACACCTATTTGAGCTTCTGTCTTGAAGACAAAGCCCATGTCGTGAGGTTGTGATGGAGATTCGCTGTGTTAATGTGTGTCAAGTTCTCAGGCCAGAGCCAGGTTTATGGGGTCTCTCAATAAATGTGCGTTGCTAATGTAATTGTTATAATTAATAAGGAGCGCTGTTAATGAAGGTGTAAGATGCAGGTGAACTGCCACATGACCACGGGCAAGTCACTGAATTACAATGACTGCTGGTCTCCTTGGTAAAATAGGGTGATTATCCGCCCTTTGCTCATGACACCAGAGCATTATGAGAATTAATTAGAAATTTTATAATGTGCTGTGCACTTTGATGCTCTATAAACAGAGAAATGTGATGGCTGAATATTTATATAATCCTCATTACTGAGGATCTTGAATTGCTTTACTGATGTTCAAAAAAAAAATGTCAACTTCCCAAAGGTGTATAAACCCATCTGAGTTGAATAAAAAGAAGATGGGGATTTTATTATCTGCCAAATGGCTTAAAGACTTAACAGGATTGAACATCTGGGCTGTGATGGACCGTGTAACACCTAAGTCTGGGGAGTATAGAAGGAGATACTGAGATTGTGGGTCTCTAGGTTTGTGCTTCTTTAACGATAATCCTGCCCTTCAGTGGATCACCAGTAGTGAGTGCAGGGCATGGCAGGTGGGAAAGCCTGGGATACATGCCTGATGAAGGAAAAGGATGGATGGTTGGATGAATGGATGGATGAATGGAGAGACGAAGAGATGGACGGATGGATGGATAGACTCCTTAACCTTTTGGTGATAGGAGCAGAGGGGGGTCTAGTCTCAAATGCTTGGGTCATATTACATGGGGATTCATATGAGGTATTGGAGAGAAAGCCACTCAGTCAGTGTGACAAATTGGAAAGATATTTGGCATGACGCAGATCTGGGTTACCAATGGTGTGCGGCATTGGATTTGCCTTTTCTCCATCTGAGAATGACAATAATGTCAGGATAATCTGAACTGAGAGTAACAGGGAGTTCCAGGCATCCTTGCTTAAGTAATAAAGACATTTATCATTTTGTTTGAGAGGGGATGCAGAGTGGGACTCAGAGTTGGCTTGGAGGTTCTGTCTATCTAGTCGGCTGTCCAGGGCATCAACTTCATCCTTAGACATCCTCCTCTCAAGTTTGTAGAATGGCTACTGGTAGCAACAGGGGTCAAGGCTTCTCTCCCAGAAGCTCCTGGCACCTCTCTTGCCACATTTCACTGGCCCATCATTTGAGTCACAGAGTCAATCATGTCCCATTGGCTGGGTGAAGAAGATTGCTATGCCTGGACCCATCTGTTCAATTGTGGTCTGTGGAGCAATAACATCAGCATCACTTGGGAATTCATTATGTTTGCAGATTCGTAGGTCACACAAGTACCAGGTGGATCAGGATCTCTGGGAGTTGGGCCCAGGAATCTCCTCCATCAAGATCTCTTGGGAATCCCATGTTTCTGAAGTCTGAGAATCACCGTGTTAGCTGACTTAGCTCGGGTGGATGGTGGTGAATCAACTCCAAAATGGGGATGATAATGCCAACCTTGGACGGTTGTCACGAAAATAGAAATAATGCGTATGTAAAGGACCAGCACATATCATGGGCATAACAACAGTTGGTTCCCTTCTTTCCTGTCCTTCTTTAGAGATGTCGAACTATTCTTCCCCACCTCTGGGGAAGAATTCTTCCCTACTTCTGTACCCCTCCCCACCTCTACCTACCACCTGCCTCCCACAGCAAAGTGCCCAATATCCTCAGCTACTCTGAGAAAAACAACCTGTGGACTATGGAACCCATGGAACCTGGGGGATCCAACCTGCAGACTAATTTATACTAAGGTGGGAGTGACGTTAAGGTATCATTCAGCTCAGTGGTGATGTAGGCAACACTTCTCCTACTGCGATGCTTGGCAGAAGGTATCATTTTGGGTACGGCCCAGGTTTGGTGTGTTGCGGTCTGTTTGAGGGGGAGGCCGTGCTGCTCCATCCTCAGCTTACAACCCATAGGTGACCTCCTGTTCTGGCCACTCTAGCCATGTGGCTGATCAGGATGCCCAGAGGTGACCATCATAAGTGAAGGCAGAGGAGGAGAGGGAGTGGAGGTGAGGAGAGAGGGCTGAGGTCTTCAGACTGATGGCACCAACCTCTGCCCCACCCCTACCCCCACCCCCTCTGTCTTTGGAGCCTGTCAGGGCCTCCAGGGAGGAGCACAGCCTCTTTTGAGGCTTTGATCTTTTGATCTGCAATTTCCAGATTCCCTTTGAAGGAGAGTAATAATTAAAAGGAAAAATCCCTCCAAGTGTTTTTTTTTTAAATTTTTTTTAAAGTGACGCCCAGACAGATGCTGGATGAGACCTGGGCAAGACAGGCTTTGTTGGCAGGGCTCCCTGATCCAACAGCTGGCTTGGCTCCTGAGGCTCCAAGGGAAAGAAGAACTTGGCTACTTGTTTGAAGGAACTTTATTCTAAATAAGCTGGAACCAAAAAGGTCCCTTAGTCCCCGGAGAGGAAAAGGCTTCTTGGAACAGACTGGAGGGGAAGGGAAATGTTGGCAGGGGAGGAGGGGATTAATTAAGTTGGAGCCCTGGTCCCTCTGTTGACAGGAGGATGCCTTTCTAGGTCCAGGGAGCGCCTCTTTTTGAGCCCCCCTCCCAAGTAACAGGGTGTTGGGTCTTTAATTCCAAGCTAGGAACAGGGACACCCCTTCTCTGGGAGCAAGCTAAATTGGGGTCACTTGATCAAATCCTCATTACCTACTCCCATAATCCTATCTATTTTTCTTTTTTTCCCTTTTTATTGAGGCTAGGTCTTGCTATGTTGCCCGGGGAACTGCAGGCTTTCGTTGCCTGGGGTATCCAGGACTCAAGCGATCCCTACCCTCAGCCTCCCAGGTAGCTGGGATTACAGGCGCGTGCCACCATGTTCAGCTATTGTTTGAGACTAGGTCTCGCTATGATGCCCCGGGCGGATCTCGAACCCATGGACTCAAGTTATTCCCAGTCCTGGCCTCCCTCCATAGACTGGGATTAAAGGCACGTGCCACCATACCTGGCCTGTATCTATTTCTCTTAACAGAGCATGTGAAGAGATTGATTATGTTCAAGACTGTCTTTGACCCCAAATGGCCCTGGATTCCAGTTCATCATCCCGCAGGGTAACCTGGGCATTATACCCTCACTGAGCCCCAGCGTCCTCACCTGGGAAACGGGGGGGGGGGTATTCAGTGCTGTGCATTTCTTCCCCTTTTTCTTTTGGTAAGAGAGCCCGTCAGTTCTAGGTGCTGCCTACATTTCCTGGCATTTGGTGTGTGCTTGGCAAATGTTGGCCATTCAGACCATTTTGAGCTCTGCCCATCAGTGAAGAAGATAAAGCATCCCCTGAGCCCCTAGACAGACGATCTGACCGTGAAACACCAGCCTTGTTGCTCCACAGAGCTGGTACCCCCCTTCATCAGTTACACCCCAGGAGAGTGGCTGATTTGGCCTGAGGGGACTCTGCCGTCATTTGCCTCTTCTCTTGGACTGAAAACCTGGAGATGTTACCGGGGTAGGGGACTTTTTTTTTTTTTTTTTGCCAATGTGTTCTCCCGCCTGCACACAAGCAGCTGCCCAGAGATCAAACAGCAATAAGGGTTAACGCACAGGTTTGTTTACAGTAAAGAGGAAGGCAAATAAAGAGTCTCATAGTTCACACCCAGACCAGTGCCCCAAACGGAAAGGAACCCCATTTCTGCTCCTCGGGGAGCTGCGTGGGGTCTACCCCAGTGTGAAATCGCCAAGTTACGTCCTTGTCCTTTGGTCTCCGTCACTCCCAACATGAGGTTCAGCTCAGGTCGCTCCAGTTGCTCAGTGGCTCAGGACTTCATCAGGGTCGCCTCTCCTCCACCTTCACACAGCTCCCGACCCTTCATGGCCTGATGCTGGGAGAGCCCCAGAAGACTCTGCTTCTGGGTCCTTCTCATCCAGGAGCCCAAATCTCCGAGCTCTCCCAACTTGTCTCCTCTCTATCCTTCCCAAAAGTTCATGTCCAAAGTCTGTGCTCCTTTCAAATATATATATATATATATATATATATATATATTTCTATCTATCTATCTATCTATCTATCTATCTATCTGTCTGTCTGTCTGTCTGTCTGTCTGTCTGTCTGTCTGTCTGTCTGTCTGTCTATACATATATGAGGGCAATTATATATACACATATATCCATATATACACATATATTCATATATACACATATATCCATATATACGTATATATGGATATATGTGTATATATATATACGTATATGTGTATATATATATACGTATATATGGATATATGTGTATATATATATATATAATTGGCCTCAGGAAAAAGTCTGTGGAAAGACCCATTTGTATCCATTCACACCCGCAGAGATGGGGTATGGGGGAGCAGCCGCATCATGAACAGAAAAACATTCCCCACCAGAATTGGGGGAAGGGCAACAAGTGGTGGTTGAGGAGAGGGTACTTGTCTATGTTAAGGACAGTGTTTATCCCTTTGGTGACACAGATGGATTTTGTGTGTGACTCTTGTTATTGAAAAGAAAATCTAGAGACCCTCCTACAGGCTCATTATAGGAAAATCTAGCCAATGCTGGACTGTCGAGGTGTTAGCTTTGTTAAAGCCAGGCAAGCCAGAGCCTGCCTCTCTTCTTCTTTTCGGAAGCTACTATTTCAGGCTTCCTGGGAACAAAGAGGAGTTGCTCCTCGGGCCCTCAGAGGTGCTCCCTGTGTGCAGTGTCATGTTGTTAATCAAAAGCAACTTGTCCGGTGGGCAGTGTCACTGTTCCCAGCTTGTACACACGCAAAGCTTTATGGGAAGGGGGTTTGGAAAGTGTGTGTGTGTGTGAGAGAGAGAGAGAGAGAGAGAGAGAGAGAGAGAGAGAGAGAAGGAAGTGGATGGAGCGCTTGTATAGGATTCTGGAGAATTTTCCATAGAATATTGTGCTGGTGTCTCCCATCACTGGTTTTCTCTCCCAAAACCCGACTTCCTGGATCTGACCCCCTAGAGGAGGAAGGGGAGGAGGAGAGGAGGGGGGGAGGGGAGGGAGGGGCTTGCATATTACCTGGCTGGCTGGGGTGACAGAGCCACCACACAGGCCGCACGGTGACTGCCTTCTCATTGTCCCCGCATCTGCCTGGCTCGGATTTCTGGACCTGGTGCCACTAGTCAGATTCCTGTCATGTGGTCATTAGATTACTGTTTTCTCTGACAGCGCCATTTCTGCCAAGCCCAGGAGGTAAGCACTGCCCAGTCTCTGGGAGGAGTGGGCCAAGCCAGGGGGCTTGGCCAGAGATGGGGACTATGTGGAGGCTGCCCTATGTCTCCCCAGTGAACAGGGCTCTGCCTTGCCTGTTACCCTCCCTGTTTCAGAGGGAGTTATCCTGGTGAGGAGCACCTCACAGCACGGAGGAGACGAGGTCTGAAAAATGGGTCTGGAGAAAGGAAGGGTGGCCGAGGAAATCTTTTTCTGGGCGCCTAAGAAGATGCTTCTGGAAGTATGTCACTTTCTCCGCTTCTGACATGCAGCCTGTCTCTCTGGAGGCACTGAGCAGGGATATTAGAGAGCCCACCAACACCCCAGATCTCTTCATCTGCCTGTGAAACGCTCCTCCATCCACAAGCGTGCTCCCTTGCTGGCTTGCATCTCTTAGATTGTGTTTTGTTGGGGGATCTGTGCCTGGCAGACACAGACATGCAATCCCCAGCTTGAGGGAGAGGAAAATGAAAAGGAATCCAGTGGCAGGAAGTGCAGTGTCTCTTGGGTTTGGTCCCTGGGGCTCTTTGGAGAGGCCGGGGCGCTCAGATCTGCTCTTTTCTGCTTCTTCTTCGCTCCTTCTTTTAAAAAATTATATATATATATTTCACATCTTTGTTTTCCCTGGGGGTCACCCACCACCTCCCCTCCCTGACTGCTCCAGCTGGTTTCCCCCCTCCCGTTGTGTGCTTTCGGTAGTTTTGACTTTTCCTCTTGGCCTTTTGTTGGTTTTTCCTATATTCCATATATTAGTGAAACCATTTTGATTCTTTTTCTTTCTGCTTTCTTTCTGTTATATGATTTCTTCAGGTCCATCCATGTTATCATAAATTCATCAAATTTGTCATTTTTAATTGATAAGTAATATTCCAGTGTGTGTGTGTGTGTGTGTGTGTGTGTGTGTATATCACATCTTTTGCATCCATTCATCTGTCTCAGTACATTTAGGTTGTTTCCATGTCCTTGCAATTATAAATAGTGCTGCAGTAAACATGCAAGCACAAGTGTCCCTTTGTACAAGTATTGAGGTCTCCTTTGGGTAGATTCCCAGAAGAGCGATTGCTGGGTCAAATGGTAGTTCCACTTTCATTAGTTGGGGGGTCCTCCACACAGCTTTCCATAGTGGCTGGACCAGTTTACATTCCCACCAGCAGTGTAAGAGTGGTCCTTTTTCTCCACATCCTCGCCAGCACTTGTTGTTGCCCATTTTTTTGATGTGGGCCATTCTTGCTGGTGTGAGGTGGTATCTCATTGTGGTTTTGATTTGCATTTCCCTGATTGCTAGTGATGCTGAGCATTTTTCCATGTGCCTGTTGGCCATGCGTGTTTCCTCTTTGGAGAAATGTTCTTTTCTGCTTCTTTATTCTTCTCTGGATCCTGTTTTGTTACCCCGAGTCCTCAGTGGCTGTGAAGCATGGTGCTCCCAGCACAAGGCTTCCTGGCCTCTCCCCAGCCTCTGGCCACCCGACCTGCCCACAGCCCAGACACCCAGGGAAGAGGAGCTGAAGAGTGCAAGCTGTGCCAGGTGATGCCCCCGACCCAGTCACCTTGTGGTGGGAGGCCGGGACCCTGGGGAAGGATGTGGTTGGAGGCTGAAGGACTCCTTGACAGAAAGGGGTGCTATGGAGTAGATGTATCCCTTTGTATCCCTTTTCCTCCAGCCGCTTCCAGATCTTTGGCCTTTGATGGGTCATTTGATGTCTCTAAGCTTGGGTGTCTGTACCTGGCACACGGGGGTGATAAGATGAGCCTCTCAGAGTTTTTGGTGGGAGTCGAATGAGCCGACCCCTGTCTAAATAGGGTTAATAGATGTGGCACAAGGTAAGGGCCCTGTGAATATTGCTTAGGGGCACTCAAGACACCGCTGTCCCCTTGCCAGCTGCTGTGGTGACAGTGCCCATCTGCCTCCAGCCCTGGCACCTCCTTCCTGCTCCGGAGCCTTGGTACCTGCTGGGCCCATTAGGGCAGGGCCCCCCAAAAGTTTGTGGGAAGTTTAGGTTTGAGGGACCATCCCTATCTGATGGAGATTGACAGCCCCTCATTGTAAGGTGGTGTCCCCCAGGGACTTGCTTGCCCCCCAATTCTTGGGGGTCACCCCCCAAATCCTGAACTCAACTCCCTGAACTCAAATCTCATCTCAGGCTTTTGCAGAAACGGGAATGAAAGCACCTCATAAATTCCACAGTTGGTTCTTTAACCTGGGGGAGGGGCCTCAAGCAGACCCCAACTAGACACCTGACAAACTGAGCTTCTTTTTTTTGAGACTAGGTCCTGCTATTTTGCCTGGGGAACCACAGACTGATGTTCCCCGGGGTACCACGGACTCAAGTGATCCCCAGCCTCAGCTTCCCAGGTAGCTGGGATTATAGGTGCGCACCACAACACCCAGCTATTTTTTGGGACTAGGTCTTGCTATGTTGCCCCAGGCAGGTTTTGGGTCTCAAACCCGCAGACTCAGCAATTCCAAGTCCCGGCCTCGTTCCATAGGCTGCGATTAAAGACACGCACCACGGTGCCTGGCCCCAAGCTGAGCTGCTTTGTGGCAAAAGAAGCAAGTTCCCATGCATGTAAGTCACCTCTCCCTCTGGAGGGATAAAAGGCTGGTAGGAATGAGGGGATGGTTCCCAGGTGTCTGGAATGTCTCAGCTGCCTCAGGGAAGAGGGAAGAAATGAAGCTTCTAGTTGGCAGTGGAGGGAACCAGGGTTGGGGTGGGGGAGTCACAACCCTGTGGCCCCGTATTTCTAGGGAAGCATAAACGTGATCACCTCGCTGTTGTTGAGAATGTTCCCGTGACCTGTCTGCAGTCAGGTCTAAGGTCAAAATTCTTTGCAAAGGCTTCAAAGACCTCATAACTAGCCTAGACATCCACCCTTATTCTCCTTGCTCCTTGTCACATCCTCTGCTCATTCCTCCCCCATCCATCCATCCGTCCGTCCGTCCGTCCATCCGTCCGTCCGTCCATCCGTCCGTCCGTCCATCTGTCCACCCGTCCATCCATTCATCTGTCCATCCGTCCATCCATCTGTCCGTCCATCCATTCATTCACCCATCCATTCCATCAATCCATCCATCCATCCATCCATCCATCCATCCATCCATCCATCCATCCATCCATCCATCCATCCAGTCCTCACTGAATGTCTGCTCTCAATCAGGGCCACAGTATGGGCTGTACTAGATCCCCACTCCAGCACCTTCACAGATACAAATGCCCCACCAGGAGCAGCCTTCTCTCTCCTCCAGTGAGATGCTCCCCAGCCCTCCTTGCACTGTCCTCCTTTACTCTTACAATGATACGCACTTAACGGGGTGCACACAGAAGTCAGAAGTTGTAAAATCTTGCTTTCCTTGTACTCACAGTGATCAGTGTGCTGCTGGACACACAGTAGGGCATCAGGCAGTGTCTGTCCATGTTAGGGAAACAGCTGCAAGATACATCTCTACCTCATGATCAAACACTACGGATCGCTGTTGAGCCCATTTGCAGATTAAAAGAGAAAATGATGCCTGAATAGATATAGGAGAATTGTGAACAATGCACCTGAAAACTGAATAGGTATGTTGGGGTCAAGTGGTGTGATTTGCCAAGGAAAGGGCCAGGTGATGTCTGTCTGTCTGTATGTTTCTCTCTCTCTCTCTCTCTGTCTCTCTCTCTCGTACACACACTCACTCACTCTAAGGATAAAGATGGGAAGATTCTAAGAATGCATCTGAAGCCTGCCAAGGGCCAGCACCTACTTCGGACAGCAAGGCCCTCCCACCGGAGTGTCTGGTCAACATGTGACATCTCCCTTCATCTCCTGCTTCAGTTTCCCATTGTAGGTCCGGGCACTTGAGGCAAGCAAGCCTTGGCTAGGAGCTCCACTCTGCTGGCTCAGTGTCCTGCCTGGAAGTCTAGGTGCCCCAAGGGGCTGCCCTTGGACTGGTTGCTTCACCTCACCGAGTCCCAGCTCCCTAATCTGGAGATGGGGTAGGTATGGGGGTGTAGTTAGGGCAGCACCTCTGGGCATGGAGGGCTGTAGGTAAGAGAGTCCCTATGGGACTCTCCACTTAGTGCCTGGTGCCTGGATCAGCTTCCACAGCCTGAGCACAGGACACATGTGGAGGGACTGGCTTTCTGAAGGATGGAGAGGGGGAGCTGGAGAACGTAATCCCAGAGCTGCCACATGTCTGTCTACACAGGAACAAACTGTCCTTTGGCTTCTTCTTGGGAACCATCACCTCAGCTCCCCTGTGAAGGCAGAACGACGCTGATAGAAGTAAGTGGGGTAGACCGAAGGCAAACTAGACCATTAGAGCATGTCAACTGTTTACCACCGAGACCCCAAAGTCCATAACAGTTAACGGGAGTCTGGAACCAGAGACAAAGCAAGAGTAGAACTGGAGGAAGCGCTTATCTCATGGATAGAGGGATTTTAGTTGATGCAGAGATGAACACGGAAAATACACTCAATTTTAAAATGGTGGGGGTGGGCCGGGCATGGTGGCTCATGGCTGTAAGCTTCAGCCTATGAAGCAGCTGGGGCTAGGGATCGCGGTTCGAGTCCCGCCTGGGGCCCGTAGTGAGACCTAGTTCCAAAAAAACAGCTGGGCATGGTGGTACCTGCCTGTAATCCCAGCTACCTGGGAAGCTGAGGCTGGGCATTGCTTGAGTCTGTGTACTCGGGCAACGAAACCCTGCGGTTCCACGAGCAAAAATAGTGAGACCTAGTCTCAAAATAAATAAATAAATAAAATAAATAAAAATAATAAAATGGTGGGGGTGGAGAGGAACACAAACCACCCCTTCTTATGGGCGTGGGACAGTTCCCTGGTTACAGTAACACAAGGGAATCTTGGAAAGTGGTGACCTCTGACCTCCCTGTGCTGGATGGGACCAGTGATGTCTACTGACCCCGGGGACACCCCTGTCCATAGCACTTGCATCATTTCCAAACTACCCCCAGGCTCTCTGCCACCTCTCTGCACCCCTTGTGTCATTAACGACTTGTAAATACTGAATAGATGCTGTTCATTTGAAGACAGTCACAAGAAAACATGATACAGTCACCATGGGTAGAAAGCCTCCCATACCTGCCACATATCAAAGGTACCTAGAAAAGCTAATGCAGGGAAAAGAAAATGATGTTGTTCAATCCACTCTGGGTACTGTAGCTGCCACGGGACTCCAAGCCTGGGGCCTGGCCTCTCTTTCTTTCCAGGGAGCGTTGATAGAGGTGCTAAAGCCTGAATTAGCACTGAACCCCAGCTTCGTCCTCTGCATAATAAAAAAGGGATGGAGAACTGAAAACCAGCCACCTTTTCCTCTATGTGATTTCACGTTATAGTCTGTGCAACACTGAGAAAACATTTCACTGTGAGTGTTACCTGACTCCTTCTCGGGGCAGCTCTCTGGAGAACGCCGCAGTGGCTCGGAGATGGGTTAAAAGAAGATCTAAAATCTCCTCTGAGCCTGAGATTTTTATGACCTCAGGCTCTCATGATGAGACTTTCCCACCCCTTACAGGCTGGTGAATGTTTCACAGCCTCTTCTCCAGGGGAGAGGGAAAACAGGCTCTGCTTTATACTGTTGGCCGATGCTTGTGGTGTAAATACTCCCACTTGGCTGCATTTTGCCGCCAGCGGACATGAGAAGAAATGAGCAATGATAGGCTTGGGAAGGCAGCCTGAGCTGGTATGGGCACATGACTGTCCCCGCCCACTGTGACTGTCCTCTCAAGGATATAAAATGAGATGGCATCCTGGAGATTTAGATCCAATACTGGGAAATCTCCAGAACACCTCTGAGAGGTGAGACCATCTGCTAGCACATGTGTGTGCGTGGGATGGACTAGAATAGTTCCCGCAGCCCCAGTCCAGGCTCATCTCATTCAGGCCATGCAGACATGACATGCTACCTCTTTGGGGACATCCTTTAGTGAACTCCACTGCAGTGCTATCGGAGGTGAGCCCAACGCTCCATTTGTCCACTTTATGCACATCCGTGTTTACCTTAGACCTGCATTTCACCTGGAGTGGAGTTGTATCCAAGCAAGGTGTTCGCTCTTTGCCTGCTGAACTTTTAACCCACGGCCAAGGCTTATTACCCACCAGTAGCTTCCCTGAGTAAGTTCACACTTCCCATCACCTTGTAAGGTCCAGCCTCTCCCGCGTGTCAGCTAGCTTCTGCATCCAGGTGCAGGTGCATTACCATGCATTACCATGCAATGAGACCATCAACTGATCTGCTTGGACAGCTCGCTGTCAATACTCTCATGGAAGGATGGGCTCTCAGCACTTCAAGGACTCACCAGGGGCCAGCACTATGGAGCTATTGGAGTTTCCATTTCACGGAATTGAGATGGGGGTTAGAAAAGGTGCTCACCCCGCTCTACCATGCCGTGACCTGCTCTCTCCTCATTTTTGTGGCTTGCCAAGTCTAGGGCAGCATCGTGGATCCTGGGGGCTCCTCATCCACACTCACTGATGGCGGTGGGGCCATCCGTGGCTGCAGACACGAGCCTGGCTGTCCTTCAGCCCAGCCCAACCCTTCCTGCACCTTCTGGGTATCCAGCCCACAAAGCATTTGAGTGCCTTCCACCTGGAAAACAGGGCCTTGTCTATCATCACTTAAGCTTGATTGTGAGTGGTTTGGAGGACACCCCACAGGGGGCGATTTTACACAGGGCTATTATGCTGCCATATGTGTTATATGGTCTGTGACTACCCATAGCAAGAGCTATTTTTAGCTGCCCAGCCAAGAGTTGGCATGAGCTCCTGTAATGTGCTTTTTTTCTCCACTCCCCTTTTTGATGCTGCAATTGGCCCCTGCCTGCTCTGACTTGCCAGGCCAGGCTGAGCCTGGCTCAGGCCAGACTGAGCCCCCCAGCCTCAGACCCACCAGAAGGTCTTGACTTGGAGCTGAGCCACCCCTGTTATCGACATCCTAGATGAGCGACTTCCCATCGTGGGAGGGAGGGTCTTGCCCATGACCCTGGCTCCCTACATGCATCCAGCGGGCACACTGCCTGCCATCTTTGGGAGAGCCTGTGTCAGCTTGGCCTGCACCTTGGTTCCACTGGGGTGCTGTCTAGATATGTGCCTAGAGAGCTTGGCAAAAGAAATCAGTTTCAGTAAGGCACTTGGTGCTTATGGGTGTGAGAACCTCTTTGGGCTGTGGCCTGAGGGTGGACGCCATGTTTGGTAGGAGCCCAGGGCCCTGGCTGATACTCATGAAGCTTGGTGGCCAGTGACCTAGGCCTTCCCAGCCTCAGTTTACCCATCTGTAATCGGTGCCTTGTGGACAAGTAACATGTCTCTGTGATCCTGGACTGGTGAGACCGTGCGAAGCAGGGTGGTTACATCCGGTGGAGGAGAAAGTGTGCAGAGAAACATGGAACCCAACTGCCTTGCTTTGATTCCAGGCTTACTCATGTACTTGTGCATCAAAGGAGGGTCTCAGGGAGGAATCGCACTAGAGTTAACACTGCCTACTTCTGGGGTAAGAACTGGTTTGGGATGGTAGTCAAAAATCCTTTCAACCTCCTCGTAATGTTGTTTTTGATACTATTTGTGCCTGTACGTGCTGAGAATGAAGAGAAAGCAGAACTGGTTAGTTGAGGGTCTCAGATCTTTGTGGGTCACATAGACAAGACTTTCTGTCCACTGGAAAATGCTGCTGATTTGGCCTGTTCATTGCATGTCACTGGGGTTGGACGACCAAGGGTATCGTCTCCATCCACCAAGTCCAGTGGCAGTAAACCCTCTTGGGCAAGAACATTCTCGAGGGCCAGTCTTTGCACTACATCCTGCTTCCCATGCTCTGCAACGGAGAGATGATCCAAACCCCATAGCTTGGAGCCTGGCCCCACTGCTGGCATATACAGGGCACACAGCTTCAGGGATCAGAACCTAAGGGAGGACTCAGAGTGGACAGGACAAAGCTGGCCTCATTGGCTGGTATCTGCCTGTACTTAGGGAGATTCTCAGTCTCTAAGAGCTAAGCTTTGGGGCTGAGGACACTCAAGCCTGGACAGCTGGTGGGAGAACAGGGGGAAGGTCCCAGATTCTGGCTATTACTGCCTGAGGTGGGAGTGGTCCTTGCAGTGGGTGGTCCTTGCTTTGCAGCTCTCTACTGAGCTGGCCTCAGAGCTGCAGTGAAGTCTGGGGCTCTGACTACCCAACCCTGTTTCCTTCCCTCTCTTGCCCGATGGTGGCCTCGTCATAGTCTGAAGCCTGGCCCGGCCCTGTTCTCTCCTGCTCAGTTCCACAGAGATTACCCTCAGCAACTTCCTATGGTGCTCGTCAACTTCTGTGGTGGAAATGCTCCCTCCCACAGGGTCAGTTTCAAGCTACTGAGGTGACAGCTCTGAGCGCAGACTCAGCAGGGTATGTGCCATCCGCTCTAACTCTGTCTGTGCTTCGAGAAGGACCCAAGCTGGCATGACCACCTGTGTCCTGGCCCCTGTGAGCTGGTTCTTCTCTCTGGCTCACTGGATGCCTGTAGAAGTCCCTGGACAGGTGAGACCAGAAGAAGCAGGGCGGTTGAGGGAGGGTTCTGGTGCTATGGGGCATTTAGAAAACCCTAACTTCAGCTCAGGGTTCCCACTGCTCTGTCGACAGATGGGCTGAGGGTCCTGGGGACCGTAGCGACTGGGTTTCCATGAAGGCAGACACGCTTTCCTTGGTGTTGATGAAATCCTGACAGACAGCACGTGTGTGCACGCTCAAGTGTGGACGGGGGAGTGGCGGGTAGGGCTGCTTCCAAGGCCGTCACGTTGCTTGGTATGCTGCGACCTTTCCATCTGGTTCTGGCTCTGCTCTTTTCGCCGAGGGAAAGCCAGAGGAAGGGGTATTTTCTGGAGACAAAAAGCATGTTAATTAGGTGACTCGCCATTTGTCAGACTTTGCATGAAGTGCTTGGAGGGAGGGGGGTGGCCTTTGCAGGAAGGAGCTGTGGACTTGATTCATTTTGAAAACTGGCCCCGGGGCCTTCCGGGCAGCTCCCCGCTTGCCGTTTGTGGGCACCAGAAGTCCATGAAATTTTAATGACATCTGACCACTTCCTTCTGCAGCTCCTCTGCTGTCCGCTCTGCTGAAAACTGCCTTTGCTGTGTGCAGGGAGCGGTTCAGGCAAAGGAAGGACTCTGTTCTCTCGAATCTCTGCCTCCAAACCCCAGTATTAATTTTTTTTTAATTTTTATTTTGTAATTTCATACATTATTAGTCATGTTTGTATGGTTGTCATTCCCCTTAGGTTTGTCCCTCTCTTTCATATTGTACTCGCCCTATCCACCCCTGCCCCAGGCCAACTCCTCTCCCTGAAAGCTTCTGGTTCATGTTTGGCCCTCTGGTCTTTTCTTCTTCTGGAATTATGTCCTTTTTCCTGGGTGTGGACTTGCACTTCTGGACAGCAACAGATGAGGCTTCTTGGATCTCCAGGAATAACTGAGGCAGATAGTCAGACCGAGCACATCAGGAACTTGTAGGGCAAACACATGGTGAGGTTCTCCAGGAGACTTTCTGGTGTCTGTCATGGGGTTCTGGTTCTGTGTTGTATAGTTCTGATATACAGCCAACTCCCAGCCACTAGCAGTGGAGATGTTCCCTGCTGGGGACAGACTTCCCCAGGTGGTTGGTCCAGCTCCTTTCCTTTCTCCTGTTAGCAGTTCTGTCATGGGGCCATAGCCAATCATGGTGGCTTTCTTTCCCCATTGATTGGTAAAGGAGGGAGCCTTTTGCACATTGAATATAACTGTGGATCCATGCCCTGTTATTTTGACTGATCAGATCAAACAGCCTCAGTGAGTCATGGAGGCTCATGGGCCCATTTCATTGGCCCCAGCACATTCTGTGGTGGTTCAGAACATGGGGTGCAGGGATGTGGTTGAGGAAACACAGCTCAGGGGTTCTGTCTTGTGATAAGCTCAAGGGAACAGATCAAGACTCAGGTGGGGACCAAGAAGTGGTGTG